>BLSH010274774.1:255970-284459 GCA_018402905.1 Glandirana rugosa
CGGTGAAAAAACAAGACGAACAAGACGAGGGTTGGACGTTGGTGAACAATGACTTGAATCCGAACAAATGACTGATACGAAAACGAACTAGGGATAGACGATATAGACGATGACTTGGGACCGAACGAGTGGTGAACCACCGTGTTAGGAGTCCTGGCGCTAGAACGTGATTGTAAGTTGTTTTGGGTAGAGGTGGTAATCCTAGAGACCACTTATGGCCAATCATGAATGTGGATCTCAACTCGCTTGAAGATCTTCAGACCCAAGACGACCAAGGGGTCCGGGACAAAGTTCGGGTTCTGTCCGGACCCGAACCCGGACTTTGTCCCGAAGTTCAGCCGAACCAGCAGAACCCAGACTTCTAGAAGTTCGCTCAACTCTAGGTGTAAGTACTAACCGGTATTCACCAGAGATCCTAATGGTGGAGATGGGTTTTGTTGAATGTTAGTGCAAGATCGCGGTCCTGAGGATTGTGCCACCAAGTGGTGAGCAAGCCAGGGTTCAGTAGCAGATATAGCAGATAGGGATCAAGCAAAAGCATAGTCAGTAAACAAGCCTAAGTTCAGTAACAAGTGGTTGCAGGTTGGGAGCAGAACAAGCAGAACAAAAAAGTGGCAACCACCCCAACCTATAACTGGCCTTGCAGCAAGGTGCACATGGAAGGGCAATGCCACTCACAAACAAACAGAAGATTTCCCAGCACACTTAACAACCAACCTGCAAAACAACCAAATTGAACTTGGCTAACAGTTTACATTAAAGACAGAGGGTTTTATTTGCACACATTTGAAAATATATGTATAAGTCACAATGCCCACATCAAGGGACCCTCTGTTTTTAATGTAAACTGTTAGACAGGGCCAGTTTGGTTGTTCTTTTGTAGGCTAGCTGGTAAGTGCGCTGGGAAATCTTTTGTTTGTTTGTGATGGGATCAAGCAGAAGCATAGTTAAGGAACAAGCCAAAGGTTGGTGGTAATGAAGATACTGATGGCAGCAAGAGTGACAGGAGTGAGATATTGGCTGGAGAAAAGACAATAATCTGGCAAACAGAAAGTGCAAAGCCATGGCTTTAATAGGAATTTAATGGGATGAACAAAGGGTCCAAGATTCAAAACAAGAAAGAGATCAGACAGGGAGCTTACCATCATCTCAGGTGGCTCAGCAAGAAGAGTTACCGTCAGACACAAAAGAGGTCCCTTTTCAGATCCAGGTTCTAACACTGCTCTTACCTTTGGCCAGTCCTCTTTACTGAGATTGCCTTTTTGGTACTCCATTCTATTTTTTTGTGCCAGATCACCTGCTTCCTACATGAGCATGTTTGAGGGTCCACAATCTGGGAGATGTCCCATAGCAAAGCTCATCACCTGTTGTGGGGTGCGCTGGTGAAACACCAGGCTGCTTCCTAGACTTAGCTCTTTTTAGGGTTCACACCTCCACCAAATGTACAGATGACCCAGAGGATCCACACTCCCTCTAGCTCCCAACAAAAGGGTGACAAAGCTGCAGTGGGATGTTAATATATATATGAGCACTGTGTTGATATTTTTAAACCAATATGAATCATTTAAAGGCCTTGTTCCTTCTCCTTCATTGTTCCTCATTATTTCTTATATTATCTCTCTTGCCACTATTCTGTAAGAATAACTTTTATATTCATGTCAATGAAAGTTAAAAAATCTTATTATAATGTATCTTATCTTTCACATATACTATCCATTTAATTTGGGTATTTCAGACTCCATTGTTTCCTGTAAAATGAAAAATAATGTGACTATAATTTTCCTGTTGTGTTTCTTTTCAGTGCTTGTAATTTACCAACAACAACCCTCCCAAAATACCAAATACCTCTGCCAAGCTACATAGATGAGTTCTATTCTTTTGCACAGACCCCTCAGACCTTTTTTTCTCCGCTGCCTGATAATTATGTTGTAATTCACAAACAGAGGAGACAGTTTTCATAATCTTGTATTCACAAAACCCTTGTTGTCAATGCCATGAATGCAGTCTTTATAGCATGGTATGCAAATACGATTTAGGAAAGGTGGAATAGGATAAGGTGGGGGTGTTTGCATAGTGCAGGCTGCTTTCATTCACATCATTAGAGAATTCTTCAGGGGATTGCTATGTTTCAGACATAACTACTGAGAAAAAAAGAAGGTTTTACATAATCACTTGCACGATGCTACATGTGAAAGAGACCCTTTAAAAGGAGGCATTTACACTGTGTGTGTGTGTGCGTGTGTGAAGGACAAGCAGCAGACAGTTCAGAAGGGTGTCTACACCAGATTTGCAAACATGGTTACATCTTACCCCCTTCCTGAAGGTTTTACTGAGATAGAAGTCTTTGGCATTGGCACAACACTTCTAGTCCAAGGTAAGACATTTTTTGTACATGTTGGTGTCCCTGTCACACAAACAAGACACATGCTACTTAATTCAGTTATTATTTAAAAACTGTGTCAGAGATTTTGGTGTGAAAACAAACATATAGAAATTATGGCATCTAAGAAGTGTCTGTCAAATGAGACATATGCACAAAAGACACCTGCTAAGACCTTCAGAGCTCTCACTCTGTCTTTCTCATTCTTTCTCTCTCTACAGATTATCACACACACACACACACCTCATTATCTATTTGTCTATTTATCTATCTATCTATCTATCTATCTATCTATCTATCTATCTATCTATCTATCTATCTATCTATCTATCTATCATTTTATATATATATATATATATATATATATATATATATATATATATATATTTATATATATATATATATTATGTACAGTAACTGCTACCCCATTTGCACTAGAAGATATCACAAAATTGGTTTCCATTGTAAATGCAATATTCTGCTTTATTTTTAAGCCTGCAGGTTTATTCAAACTGTTAAGTGCATTGCCTTCTGAAGCCATATTCCCTGATCTGCCCCAGAAATGTGGTTCGTTACTATAAGTTATTGCATATTTTCATTTCTCTTCACAATACTATACTGAGTAATCTTGCAAGTTCTGTACATCTGTTTCAAGACTGTCTCCTGCTCTGAATCACATTGTTTTTTTTCACCTGCAAATATTGTGAAAAATGGTGTGCCAATGCAACTGGTATATAGCAACTGATCAAAAACAATATTTCACAAATAATTTTATCTTGAACTAAAATCTGATTGACAGATTTGGGTTACCACACTTTGCCCATCATTATTCATTAGATCAATGCAATGAGCATGTACAAATGATTCTTTGAACTAGAATGCTGCTTCTGTTAAGTGCTGTTTAAAAAAAAATATACAACTGATTCCTAATATGTAAAGAAAACTGTTTCTAGATATTAGCTTTGCCTTGCAGATTATAATCAAAGGTTAATACAAATAAACATGACTTAGTGTATATGCTACATATATAAAGATCAATTATTCCTTTCTGGCATATATGAGGAGGACATTCATTTCATTGATTTTAATGCCTACTCTTGGCATCAATGCTATCATATGTTTTATCATTGGTGATAATCAGAGCAGAAATATCTACACATCTTTCAGAGATGTTATGCTTAGAAAAACCATCCTATGTGATCACATTTTGTCATTTTTGTTGCATGTAAATGCTGTAATCCTTTGCAATCTGTCAAAAGATTACCATACATTATAGATGTAAGATGGCATATTAAAGTGGTAGTAAACCACAAAAAAAACCCCTTCTCCTTGCAAATTAATGTGATAATGTGCTGGTATGTTTAGCATACTACTAGCATGTTATGAGAGTCTTACCTGAAAACGAACCCTTCCAGCGGTGCGTGTCACCACTGACAGGGCCTCCATCTTTACATCTTTACTTTACTTGACATCACTCCCGCACATGTGTGCATGAGTCATGGTGGCAGCACGGCTCTCTCTCTGGATGGCACGTCGTCCATGGAAGTGCAGTGCACATGCGGCGGTGGCATCAATGGAGCTGCTAAAATTATTATCGCCTAAACGGTGCAAGTTTAGGAGATATTTACTGTACCTACAGGTAAACCTTATAATAGGCTTACCTGTAAGTATAAATATAAAAAAAAGCCTTTACTACCACTTAAGTAGTTTGAAATCGAATCTGCTCATAATTGCTCTGTGCAAATTGTTCTTATAGACAATTGTCAGGTGATGAATAGCTTGCATAGTAAATGCTAATGTATAAAAAAAAATACACTATAGTTACTGTAATGAAAAACATGTAATTTCTATGCTCTCCCACAGAAAATGACTGGCTGCTCTGTTGACTCTTTTGCTTAAATACTTTAAGGCTGGGTTCACACCTATGCGAATTGGATGCAGCTTGCACCGCATCCAATTCGCAGGACACTTGAAAACACATTGAAAATGTGTCCAGTTCACATAGGTGTGGTGCATTTGCAGTCCGCATTGCACAGAAAATGTGTGCGTTTTTTGTGCAGTGCGGTGCAAATTCCCAGCCCATTATGTTTAATGGGAATGCATCTGACTCGCAGATGTGTTCTGCATTGAATGGGGATCTTTCCCCCTGCTCGCTGCACCCCCCCCCTCCCCTGTCAGTCGATGCTCTGCGAGATTGGACAGGAGATGCTGAACAGTCATCGGGGCTGAAATTCGCACCAGACTGGTGTGAATCCAACCTTAAACTCTAACCTGGAACAAGCATAGAGATAAGGACTTCTGACTTTTCTTATCTGCATAATTGTTTTGATTTAGTGACTCAAAAAGTAGAAACTTTGGGGGCGGGGGTCAGGATGACATCCAGTTAAATAGCATTTTCAAAAGTAGGTCAACAATGGCAGCCTCACGATAGTTTACTTTAAAGTATAACTAAGGGCAAAACATTTTCTTTAGTTTTGGATAAAGTGCAGAGGGATTAGAATGCTTGTCAGTTTTTATTGTCTGTGCCCCTGTTAAGAAGATTCACCCTCTCTCTATTTGTCCTATTTAACATTATCATTGAAAGTGAAAGTAAAATTAAATGCCACACTTTGGGTTGTTCCCAGAAAAGTAATAGAGGGGAAATCTTCCAATGGGGACACTAGTTCTGGTGACCTGGGGGTCCCCAGGGAATTCCATTACTTTGCAGGGATTTCCTTTCACTTCCTGTTTGGCTATGGGACAGAAGGTGAAGAGAAATCTCTGCAATGGAACACAGATGGGGGAAAAAAAATCTGACAGGGGTTATAACTCAATTTGTGATGAAATCTCCACTCTACAGCCATCTTCCCCAGTTGACACCCCATGTCAACAAGCACAATCAACACTATCCTTATTCAAACCTGCTACTATAGACGAGGTTGCTAAACTCCTTTCTAACACCCACCTAACCATCTGTCACCTGGGCCCTATTCCCTCCTAAATACTACGGTCACCCCCTGATTCTAGCCTACACTCTCTAACTCACATCTGTAATCTCTCCCTCTCTTCTGGCATCTTCCCCCAGTGCTCTAAAACATGCATTGGTCACCCCCATACTCAAAATCCATCTCTGGACCCTACCGATCTTAACAATCTACACCCTATCTTCTTGCTCCCCTTTTCCTCCTGGTCTACAACCAACCGAGTGACCACCTTGTTAAGAATAATCTTCTTAACCCCCTTCAATCTGGATTTCGCCCTCAACTTTCCACAGAAACTGCCCTTCTACAACTTACAAATGACCTACTAACCGCAAAAACCAATGGACACTACTCTGTACTCCTACTTCTGGGCCTTTGATACAGTTGACCACCCCCTCCTAGTCAAAAAACTTTACTCCCTTGGTCTCCGTGACTGTGCTCTTCCGTGGCTCTCGTGCTACCTATCCCAACGCACCTTCAGTGTCATGTACAATTCTACTTCCTCTTCTCCTCTTCCTTTCTCTGCCGGGGTCCCTCAAGGTTCTGTTCTTGGGCCTCTCTTATTTTCAATATACACCTCTTCCCTGGGTCAGCTGATAGCCTCCCACTGCTTTCAATACCATTTCTACGCTGACGATACCCAAATCTACCTCTCCACCCCTCAACTCACTTCATCAGTCTCCTCACGCATCACTAACTTACTAACAGACATATCTGCCTGGATGTCACACCACTTCTTCAAACTCAACTTGTCCAAAACCAAACTAATAATATTTCCTCCCCCATGTGCTTTTCCCCTGACTTCTCTGTCAAGAGCAATGGCACAACCATTCACTAGGGATGAGCTGAATACCCCCCGGTTCGGTTCGCACCAGAACATGCGAACAGACAAAAAGTTTGCGCTAACATTCGAACACCGTTAAGTCTATGGGACCCGCACATGAAAAAAGCGATCATTTTAAAGGCTTATATGCAATGTTATTGCCCTAAAATGTGCATGGGGACCTGGGTTCTGCCCTAGGGTACATGTATCAATGAAAAAAAAGTTTTTCAATCGTTTTTTCAGGAGCAGTGATTTTAATAATGCTTAAAGTGAAAAAAATGAAAAATTCCTTTCAATATTGTTCCTGGAGGGTGTCCTTAGTCTTTCTATAAAAGGGTGCATCTCTGTGAGGTGTAGGACCTAGCCCAGTGGTTCTCAACTCCGGACCCCTCAACAGGCCAGGTTTGCAGGATAACTGAAATACATCACAGGTGATATCATTTGCTGCTCAGTGATTGTAGTATTCTAGTCTGCATCTCCCCAAGGTAATACTTAAAATCTGGCCTGTTGGTGGGTCCCGAGGACCGGAGTTGAGAACCACTGACCTAGCCAGAGCAAAATGACATTTCCATAGGAAAAAACTGTCATTTAAAATCGCGGCTGTAATGTATTGCTCCCGGCAATATCCAAAAAATCACTGAAAAAAGTGCATGGGGTTCCCCCCCAGTCCAAATGAGGCTCTTCTAGCCTGGCCGGTTAGGATGGGGGGGATGGGTGAGCACCCCCCTCCTGAACTGCACCAGGCTACATGCCCTCAACATGGGGAGTATGGGTGCTTTGGGGGAGGGGGGCTCTGCCCCCCACCTCATAGCACCTTGTCCCCATGTTGATGGGGACAAGAGCCTCTTCCCCACAAGCCTGGCTTGTTCTTGTGGGGGTCTGCGGGTAGATGCCGGCCCCCCATGTGAATAGGTATGAGGTACATAGTACCCCTACCCATTCACCAAAAAAGGAGTGTAGTGGTACAAAAAACAAGAAGCAGTTTTTGACAAGTCCTTTATTGTGTAAAATAGCTCTTCTTCTTTCTTCTTCCGGTCTTCCTCCATCTTCTCCTGCCCCGGTCCTTCTTCTGCTTCTTCTTTCAGTCTTCTTGCTTCCTCTCTTCATCTTCAATCTACATCTTCTTCTTCCTTCTTTCACCGCCGCTGCTCTCCCCGCTGCTGCAGCCCGGACCCTGCGTTCTCCCAGAATGGGCGGTCTTCATAATGACAGTTCTTTTATAAGAAGGGGCGGGGCCACCCGGTGACATAAATGGGTGACCGGCCCCCTCTGACAGCACATGACGTCAGAAGGGATGGGTTCACTCTGTCACTGGGTGGCCCTGCCCTTTCTTATGAAAGAAGTGTCATTATGAAGACCGCCCATTCTGGGAGACGTGCAGGGGCTGGGCTGCAGAGGTTAAGGAAGAAGAAAATGAAGATTGAAGACGAAGAGAGGAAGCAAGAATTCTGAATACTGTAATTTTTTTAAAACTGGCGCCGTTTGCTGCCAAGTAAATCGGAAGTGAAGTTATGACGTTGCTTCCAGAAATGTATGAAGGAGTCCTTATTGAAGCCAATTCCGGCATCCACAGTGACTCCACACAGCGGTCAGAAGTGTTGGATCGGAGCTCCTGTCTCCCAATGGGACAGGAGATCGGAGAAGATTGGCGGACGGTGTCAGGGGGGGTGGCCTCTCCCGCCCCCTGGGATAACGACCGATCGGCTTCCGGTATTGTCCAGTATGACCGGATAGCTGGCGGTCTGCTATAAAAAAACGGTATCGGGGTTTAGCCTGTAGCTGCAAGGCTATACCCCTAAACATCCACTTAAACCTGCCACCATTTATAATCGCCGATTAGCGTTAAGTGGTTAAAAATTGTGATGACATGCCCCAGTCAAACAGGTGGTGAAAAATTGGGCCTTGGGTGTTGTCGGTGCCAGAACACTGTAACCCCTTGCAGTTACTCGTGTTGGGCGCATGAATGGGACCTGCTGTTGTAAATTAGTTTAACCACTTAATGCAAATTGCTGTTTATAAACGGTGGCTGCTTTAAGTGGAAGTATCGGGTATAGTCTGCAGCTACAGGCTATACCCTGGTACCATTTTTTAGAGCAGGAGGGTGGCTATCTGGTGATAACAGCCAATCTGGCTCGGGAGCCGCTCGGTCGTTATCCCAGGCAGTGGGAGGGGACATCCCCTCCTGCCACCGTCCCACCGAGAGACCTGAGCTCTGATCCGGCACGTCTGCCGGCTGTGTGGAGTCCCTGTGGAAGTCAGAATCATTTTCAATCGGGACTCCTTCGTACATTTCCGGAAACAACGTTACAATGTCACGTCCGGTTTACTCTGAGGCTAATGGCGATGGTTTTAAAAAAATGACAGTATTCAGAATCGCCGGTTTTGGACCCCCCATCCCTACATAAAGAGTACCTGTCACCATATATTACTATCACAAGGGATGTTTACATTCCTTGTGATAGCAATAAAAGTGATCAGGTTTTTTTTTTTTTTTAAAGGAACAGTGTTAAAATAAAAAATAAAGTATAATAAATAAAAAAATAAAAAAATAAAAATGTAAAGTGCTGCAGTCCCTGCGAGCTCCTACAGCAAAGAAAATACATACGTAGGTTGCGCCCGCGTATGAAAACGGTGTTCAAACCACACATGTGAGGTATCGCTGCGAATGCCAGAGTGTGAGCAATAATTCTAGCAAAATGTGAGGGGGGGGGGTTGGCTATGCGCTGCTCTCCTCCTACTAGATAAACACTGCCTAGAAAACAACAAAAGGATCTGGCTGCTGCTTCCACTACTTGTGTGTCGCACAAAATGAAAGATAAATAGTAAAAACTGTGGATTCGCTACCAGTAGGTGACCAAACACTTCTGAGGCATACTAGACATGAATAGACATCCAAATATGTGTAAAGATGACTATGGTGCTAATGACTGCAATAATACATGTGGATATTTCAATCTGTGAAGTATGAACATGTCAATATACGTAAATATATGAGTGAACATAAAATCCACTTCAAGATGAATATAAATACAAAATTCTACAAGAAAATGCCCCTTGAGTTCAATAAAAAGGTGCCCAGTGCTAAAGGTACATAAAAAACTTGAAAAACTTGAGACCTGTGTACAGTCCTCTTCCAAGACCTAAAGTTCCAGTCTCTTTAGTGGGAAAAATCAATAAATTAGCGAAATAATAGTCCAGTGCAAAAACTAAATAAACCATGCGATTCTTCTTTTTGAGACCAGAAGAGTCCTTCCAAACCGTGCAAAAAGGTTAATAAAGTGCAATGTGCTCCCTCCACCAGGTGAATTGGAAGCTCACCTCAATAAGCGACCCCTCTGGTTCTAATCGCGTATAAATATAAATTCCTCCTCTCCCAGATAGGTATGTCTCCTTTAAGGATGGTGTTCCCCAACTGCTGACCAAGCCGGGTCCGGTAACATATACAGCTCAATGTAGTGAAACAATTTAATACAGGAAACTCCTATAGGGCTGGATCAATAATACCACTCCTCCACAGCTCCCGGGGGACATGCAAGAAAGAGGGCTTTCATAGTGCAGTATGTTCAACAATAGGCAGATAAAACCATGCTACCCCTTAAAATGGTACTCACATTTTATTAAAAAAGTAACAGCATAAATGACAAGGATAAAAAAGCAACTTCTCACGTATAAAATGCAGGATACCACCGCCAGGCTATACCTCTACATGTTACACCACCTACCGACGTGGCTTCATCTGGAGGAAACAAAATACCTCCTCTGCACCTCTAACCTGGCAACCCTTAAAATTATTAAAGCGTCGCCTATGGAGATTTTTAAGTACCGGAGTTTGTCGCCATTCCGCGAGTGTGCGCAATTTTCAACCGTAAGTTGTATGGTATTTATTTACTTGGCATAGCATCCTCTTTCACAATATACAAAAAATTGGGCTAACTTTACTGTTGTCTTATTTTTTAACTCAAAAAATAGATTTTTTTCTAAAAATACGCGCTTGGAAGACCTCTGTGCAAATACCGTGTAACAAAAAGTATTGCAACGATTGCCATTTTATTCTCTAGGGTGTTTGAAAAAAATATATATATGTTTGGGGGTTCTAAGTAATTTTCTATAAAAAAAATGATTTTAACTTGTAAACAACAAATGTAAAAAAGGGCTCCGGGTGTTAAGAGATTAAAAACTGTATATATTAGGACACCACGTCAAGTGCACTATATACCGTACGTACACCCCCTAATGCACTATAATGCACTGATATATAGTGTACACTCAATACGCTGTGTATATATATTTTGTAAATATTTTATTATATCTTTTCATGTGACAACACTGAAGTAATGACACTTTGCTACATTGTAAAGTAGTGAGTGTACAGCTTGTATAACAGTGTAAATTTGCTGTCCCCTAAAAAAAAATCAACACACAGCCATTAATGTATAAACCGCTGACAACAAAAGTGAGTACACCCCTAAGTGAAAATGTCTAAATTGGTCCCAATGTGTCAATATTTGGTGTAGCCACCATTATTTTCCAGTACTGCCTTAACCCTCTTGGGCATGGAGTTCACCAGAGCTTGACAGGTTGCCACTGGAGTCCTCTTCCACTCCTCCATGACCTCATGATGGAGCTGGTGGATGTTAGAGACCTTGCACTCCTCCACCTTCTGTTTGAGGATTCCCCACAAATGATCAATAGGGTTTAGTACTGGAGACATACTTGGCCAATCCATCACATTTACCCTCAGCTTCTTTAACAAGGCAGTGGTCATCTTGGAGGTGTGTTTGGGGTCATTATCATGTTGAAATACTGTCTCCGAAGGGAGGGGGATCATGCTCGGCTTCATTTTGTCACAGTACATGTTGGCATTCATGGTTCCCTCAAAGAAACTGTAGCTCCCCAGTGCCAGCAGCACTCATGCAGCCCCAGACTATGACACTCCCTCCACCATACTTGACTGTAGCCAAGACACACTTGTCTTTGAACTCCTCACCTGGTTGCCGCCAAACACGCTTGACACCATCTGAACCGTATACATTTATCTTGGTCTCATCAGACCACAGGACATGGTTCCAGTAATCCTTAGCCTGCTTGCCTTCAGCAAACTGTCTGCAAGCTTTCTTGTGCATCATCTTTAGAAGAGACTTCCTTCTGGGACGACAGCCATGCAGACCAATTTGATGCAGTGTGTAGCATATGGTCTGAGCACTGACAGGTTGACCCCCAACCCCTTCAACCTCTGCAGCAATGCTGGCAGCACTCATACGTCTATTTCCCAAAGACAACCTCTGAATATGACGCTGAGCATGTGCACTCAACTTCTTTTGTTGACCATGGCAAGGCCTGTTCTGAGTGGAACCTGTGCTGTTAAACCATTGTATGATCTTGGCCACTGTGCTGCAGCTCAGTTTCAGGGATTTGGCAATATCCTAGGCCATCTTTATGTAGGGCAACAATTCTTTTTTTCAGATCCTCAGAGAGTTCTTTGGCATGAAGTGCCATGTTGAACTTCCAGTGACCAGTATGAGAGAGTGAAAGCGATAACACCAAATTTAACACACCTGCTCCTCATTCACTCCTGAGACCTTGTAACACTAATGAGTCACATGGCACCGGGAGGGAAAATGGCTAATTGGGCCCAATTTGGACATTTTCTCTTAGGGGTGTACACACTTTTGTTGCCAGCAGTTTTGCTATTAATGGCTGTGTGTTGAGTTATTTTGAGGGGCCAGCAAATTTACACTGTTATAAAAGCTGTACATTCACTACTTTACATTGTAGCAAAGTGTAATTTATTCAGTGTTGTCACATGAAAAGATATAATAAAATATTTATAAAAATGTGAGGGGTGTACTCAATTTTGTGAGATATGTTACCACGGTTGGACAAGTCCACAGCCTATGGTATATGCTTGGCCTGGGGATTTTGCAGAGGGGCCATATTATCTCCTTTGGATTGTCCTCTGGGTTGTAGTAAGGCAGGAATGCCCTATGAATTACTTTAAATTGTGTCTCCCTCCAGGATTCATTTGGTAAAAGTGTTTGAATCCTCCTGTATCCGTTTTGCATCACTTGACAAATTTTCCATGGGAATGTCTGATTTCCATGCTCTATTTGTCGTTTGTTCCAGTGGTAGGGTGAAGATAGGAAGGAGGGGAATGTAAATTTGGACGTAGAGTTTGATCTTTTCTCGATGAGTGAGTCGATGAACGTGCGTTTGAATCTGATGTGTCGTTTAGGGCAAGATTTGTTCATGTAGCTGGATATCTGCAGAAGATGTAAAAGTTGGTGGTCTGGAAGGTTGAAGGCAGAAGATATGTTGGAAAGGTTTGGGTTTCCCATTGTCTGTGTCATATAGGTTGGTGACCTTTGTCAGATTCTTACAAAACCACTCACTGAAAGCTTTGTTGTGGGTAGAGGATGGTAACATGGGGTTGCCCATGATTGGTAGGTGGGCTGATATGTGTGGGGAGACCCTTAAACGTTTCCTGACTTCTCTCCATGCGATGAGTGTATCTCAGATTAGTAGGTTATGCTTTAATTCAGTTGGGAGCGTCGAAAGCTTACTATGGAGTATTGCTGGTAGGTTGAAAGAATTGACCATACTGGATTCTACATTGTAATTGGTATATTTTGATTCTCGTGATAACCAGTCTAAAGTCGAGCGAAGCAGGCACGAAATATTATAAAGTCTTATGAAAGGTAGTCCTGCTCCCCCCTCGTTCTTCAGGAGATACAATTTTGAGAGTGCAATTCAAGGTTTTTTGCCCTTCCATAAAGAGGCTGAAAGTGATCTGTTCAGATTCGGTATGTCCTTGTGTTTAAGTAGTAGTGGGATGGTTTGCATTCAGTATAGCAACCTCAAGAAGCTGATCATTTTGAAAAGGTGGCACCTCCCGAAAAGTGATAAAGGGAGTTCCATCTAGGTCTCCAGCTCACGTTGTATCTTGAGGAGCAGGGGGGTAGTTTAGTTGATAGATGGATGCAGGCTCTCTTCAAATTTTTTAACTCCCAGGTAGGTGATGTGTTGGGTGGCTATGGAGAAGGGTGAGTATGCTAACCAGTGTCTAGGGCCTTTTTTTATGGAGAGGCAGTATTTTACTTTTGGAGAAATTAATTTTTAGTCCCTCACAAGTGCAAAATGTGTCGAAGATGGCTTGTATGGTGAGAATATCCTTTTGGGGTTTAGTGGTGAAGATTAAAATGTCATCAGCAAATTATGCTGTTCAGATTTCCTCCTTGCCTATGTTAACGCCATGGATGGGTGCATGTGTGTTCAGATAGCGGGAGAGGGGCTCAATGGCCAGATTGAAGAGGAGCGTTGATAGAGGACACCCTTGACGGGTGCCTTCGTGTAGAAGTATAGAGTCAGAGATAATGCCCGACGCTACAACTCTACCCGAGGGGGATAGGTAAAGATTTTTGATGAATTGCGAGAAAGAGCCCGTGAAGCCAAATTTTTTTAGGGTCAATGAGAGTCATTCAAAACTGACATTGTCAAAGGCCTTTTTGGTGTCTAGTGTGACAATGGCAATGTCTTGGGCTGTGTGTGTTCTGGCATGTTCTAGGACAGCCAGTACTTTCCTAATATTTGAGGACGCCGAATGGCATTTGAAAAATCCAGATTGGGCTGGGTGGATCAATTTGGGCAGAATGCTCGCTAATCGGGAAGCTATAATTTTGGATAGGAGTTTAGAATCTACATTGAGTAGTGAGATAGGGCGATATGATCCTGCCTCTAAGGGGTCCTTTCCCTTTTTTGCTATTAATTTTATGTAGGCTTGGTTTCCCAGAGGTAAATATGGTCCCCCTTCCCAGATTTTGGCAAAAAAGTCTGCGGGATTAACTCCTTGGTGAGTTTGTAAAATTCTCCCGACAGGCCATCTGGTCCCGGGGATTTGTTATTAGAAATTTGGTTGATGCGTTCTATAATTTCCTAAAGCGTAATTGGGGCGTTTATGTTTTTGAGCTGCTCGGGGGATATCTTGGGGAGTTGGGTTGAAGCCAAGAAATGATTAGCTTTGGACATGTCCAATGTGTCAGGGGCGTAGAGTAAGGTGTAGAATTTTTGTAGTGCTTTGTTTAGTCTAGAGGGGAGGTTACTATTCTACCTGTGTGGTCTTTGAGGCTCATAATGTGCGTAGTCTTTATTTGGTTTTTGCTACGTCTAGATAGAAGTTTCCCTGCCTTATTGCCATGTTTGTGGAACATAAGGTCTACATGAGCTGATTTTATACTTTCTTGAGGTTCAGCCTATAGGTTCGAAAGATCGTTTGGCCTCAAGCCATTTTTCCCTGTCACCAATAGTACCACTTAGTGTAAATTGGGTTTGAGCAGCTCTTAGATGTTTGCTCGTTTGTTTATAGTGTTTGAGAGTGTTTGTCTTGTAGAAAGCGGCATATGAGATAATTTTCCCTCTCAGGAAAGCCTTCCCTGCATCCCAAAGAAGGTTGGGTTCCTGAGTTTGCATTTCGTTGTTGGCAAGGAAGTCTTGCCATGCTTCTTGGAGGATAGATTTGAATTGGGTGTCATGTGTTAGGAAGGATGGGAACCTCCATATTTTTGCAGTATGTTGAGGTAGGAAGTTCCTCAAGGAGACTGAAATGGGACTGTGGTCCGATATCACTATTTCATTAATGGTGGTTTCTCCAAGGTAGGGCAGTAATGAGGGGGAGGAGAGGAGGTAGTCTAGTATGGTGAAGGTCCCCTGTGGGGGGGGAGTAGAAAGTGTACTCTCTATCAGTGGGGTGAGTAAGATGGCAGGTATCTGTTAGGTTTGATCCAATCATGAAAGTTTCTAGGGGCGAGGAGTGTTTAGGGATTGAACGGGAATGGGGAATGACCTTATTGGATCTGTCTTCCTCATCCCTGAGAGTGGTGTTAAAGTCACAGTCTATCAAGTGTGGATATTGCGGTTTCTTTAGGATCCAATTTGTAGCCTTTTGGAAAAAGGAGGAAGTGGGAGAGTTTGGGGCTTATATGTTAGTTATTAAAATGTCTTTGGATTGGATTTTAATATGTGCTGTTATCATCCTCCCCAGGTTATCACTTATGGTGTCTACCAGCTCGCATGTGAGCCGTTTGTGAAGTAGAATGATGACCCCCGCATTCCTACCTACTGCTGCTGACCCAATTACTTTCCCCACCCATAGTTTCTGCATGCGGAAGTAATCAGCAGGGGAAAGATGTGACTCTTGCAGGAGGGCTATGTCAGTTTTAAGTCTTTTAAGGTGTCTGAGGATTTTCATGCATTTGGAAGGGGACCTTAGTCCTTTTACATTCCAAGACAATATAGGCATAAAAGTGTGTGGAGGTAGATTAGGTCATGGGTTTTGTAACCCTGGATTGATGTAAATGAGAGAAGTGTGACTTACGGTTTTGATGGTGTTGGAGTCGTCGCCTCGTGGAGTGAAAATTGGAACAGCAGGCCTGCAGAGGGGGGAGAGGAAAAGGAAAGGGAAAGAGATTGGGTTTAATCAAAAGCAAAGAGAACATAGTCACTTTGAGAGTATTGACTTCACCTTTTTCCTGTATGTGTATCTCCTCTGGACACCCGAACTCCCGGTGCAATAGGCCTTGAGGAAAGGGGCCAGAGCTCGGGTATATTGCGAAAGCATAGAGCGTGGTGGCACTTTTGCGAGTGATTACATTAGGTCAGAGGGTAGACCCAATTATAACTTCAAAATGGGTGGCGCAGATGTCTGGTTCTGCTGAGGTGGCTAGTGAGGAGAGGGTGATTCAGTAGAGGGTTGGTCCGCTTGGATGGTTGATGCAAAGACATTTGGGGGGGTCCTTCCTAGGACTGCATTGCTCCCTTGGTTCCTCATGGTGTTCGTCCTGGTAGGTAGGGTTATTCCACAGGCGGGAAAGGCGATGGCGTAGTTACGACTCTGCCTCATCCGGCATATGGAATGAAAACTGGTCTCCATTTGGGGCCTGCAGTTTTAGGATGACTGGGTATGCTAAAGTAAATCTGAGGTTTTGTTTGAAGAGCTCTGCGCAGATTGGCTTGAAGGCCTTTCTTCATTTGGACACCTCAGCAGAATAATCTGCAAATATGAGGAGGTTGTGGCCATCTAATTTGAGGCCCCTCGTTTTGTGGATGTTCTGGAGGATAGCCAATCTGTCAGCGTAATTTAAATATTTTACAATGACAGGTCTAGGAGACTTACGTTTGGAGTCTGGCATCCCCACTCTGTGTGCGCGCTCCATTGTGCACTGATATGGGAGGCCTAGGGTCTCCGGTATGCGGGAAGCACATAGCTGCGGTAGTGAGCCTGAAGAGAAGTATTCAGGTAGCCCAATAATTCACAGGTTGTTCCTGTGGGATCTGTTTTCGAGGTCTTCAAGCTTTTCCTGTATGAGACCGTGTATTTTGGAGTGATCCTGCAGGGTGCTCTCATGTTGGTAAACCTCCTCTTCCAGGTGTGAGAGCTTGTTCTCTGTGTTGTTTAGTCTGTGTATCTGTTCCCCCAGCTCCTTGCGGAACTGCGCTAGGCCTGATGATACTGAGCTAGGCCTGATGATCCACAGCTGCAGAGATGCTGGGGAGTATGAGTGCTGCCACTGCCTGTGCTATTTTTTCATACGCCGCGGTCTGTGTTGTTCGGCTCCAGGGAGATCATCTCCACACTCTCTGCTGCAGTGGTGGGGGCTGCCGCCTACTTGGATCCCTCTGCCTGGTCACGCAGCAGGCCTGAGCAGGGCTGATTCGGGGTGCTGGAGTGGGCGCTCGTTATGAATTTGTCCATGCTGGTACCCCAGAGGGTTCAGGGAATCGATCAGGGCGCCTGGGGTGAACTGAGGCTGAATTTATATGTCGGTCTGTGAGAACAGAGCCGCTGCTTCATGTTCCTCACATACAGGCACCGGAACCAGAAGTCCTAAACTCTCCTTTTAGTCCCACATCCAATCACCTTCTAAGGCTTGCTGCCTCAACCTCTGCAAAATCTCTAAAATACGTCCTTTACTAACCAATGACACCACAAAGCTCCTGATTCACTCCCTGGTAATCTCTCACCTCGACTACTGCAACTCCCTCCTCATTGGCCTACCTTTAAATAGACTATCCCCCCTTCATTCCATCATGACTGCCACTGCCAGACTTATCCACCTTACAAACCGTTCAGCGTCAGCCATCCCTCTCTGCATATCCATTGGCTGCCACTCGGCCAAAAAATTAAATTCAAAATACTAACAATAAGCTACAAAGCCATCCACAACTCTGCTCCCAGCTACATCACTAATCTATTCTCAAAATACCAACCTAATCGTCCTCTTCATTCCTCCCAAGACCTTGTGCTTTCCAGCTCCCTCATCACCTCCTCTCATATTCGCCTCCAAGACTTCACCTGAGCCTCTCCCATGCTCTGAAATTCCCTTCCCCAATCTGTCAGACTGTCCCCAAATCTAACCACTTTCAGGCGATCCCTGAAAACTTTTCTCTTCAGCGAAGCCTATTCTGTCGTCACCTAACAACTGCACTTTTTTCTTCATCATCTCATCACCCACAGTTATTGCCTTTCGTATCACTTGACCCTCCCTCCTAGATTGTAAGCTCTAATGAGCAGAGCCCTCTGAGTCCTCCTGTATTGAATTGTATTGTAATTGTACTGTCTGCCCTGTCGGCGCTATATAAATCCTGTATTATAATAATAATAATAATGTCTCTCCCATGTTCAAAATGAAAATAAAGTTTTGCCTATAGTTCCACTTTAATTTACCCACCAAAATGAGACTGTTATAATAAGTGACCTGGATTGGGCAATTTTCCCTTATTTTTAGGCACCAACAGATGCGTATAAATATTCACTTTCAGGCAATTACAGTGAGCATGGTTGAAGCTATGTAAGGCTTTTTTACTGTATATATCCAGCTTCATTCTATAGGCAGATGCATGATATGAATATCCCAAACAGTTAGTGTATAGCCATATTCTGCAAAGATATTTGTATAGCCACAAATGATAACTATTTGATGTTGGGCAGCTAAATTGCATAAATGTGTGAAGAATATTTCTTCACTAAAAGGGGCTGCTGGTGGTCTGGGTAGTCAAACCTTGGGTTGCCACTTTTCCTTCAAGTCAAACCTGAACACTTTAGTGGCGTGCAGCAATTTTTTTTTTTAGCATACACTATACTAGGATTGTAATAGAGACACCTTTGGGCAGTTCAAAGAGAATAGTAATGTGGCGCACATAGTGTCCCCTCACCCTCCCGTCAGACCCTGGTCCAAGCCACATTCCTGCCTGAATATTTCAGGTGGACTAAATCCCGGACACATGATTCAAAACCCGGACTGTCCAGGTGAATCCTGGACAGGTGGCAACCCTTGTTATAACACAGAGCAAGTAAGATTTATCACAAAAAGGGGGGTGGGTTTATCGCGCTATGGATTTGCCATGTTAAATAATATAAAATGATATAAGTAATATAGTGCTGCTGCCCCCACCGGAAACAACTGCGAAGCAGAGGTCAGAAAATGACCGTCAAATCCTCATACGGAAAGAGTGACAGAAAACGTCCATAGTGTAAACTCATTCAGTGGAGTAATCTTGGCTCCTCCTTTCGCATTTCATCACAGGGATGTCATCTTGGTGGCCTCAGATGACATCCCTGTGATGAAACGCGTAAGCGGGAGCCACAGCATCATTACGCACTTCCGTTTTTATGCCCCTGAAATGCAAGGTGCTTTGGCTTGCATGTCTGACTTCTCATACAGCTAAGTGGATGTGTGTGCATGATTACTCCACTGAATGAGTTTACACTATGGAAGTTTTCTGTCACTCTTTCACATGGTAATGAGCTTCTGACAGAAGCCCATTACCTAGATGCGGACTGACACACCACATCACCGTTCGCTACCCAGCCCCGCGAGCACACACCAGCATGTTATCTTGCTGGATGTCATATGACGCCCAGTCAAGATAACTCAACCACTTCCCGGCTGTCATTCTGCATATGGCGGTAGGGAAGTGGTTAAGCCGGCTATTAGCCCAATTTTCACACTAGTACTGTACCCTTCACAATTTGCTATTTTTTTACACTTTATTGCATTTTTTCACATATATGGATTTTTATGAATTATACTATAAGGTAGCAGCATTTATTTTCATAATTTTCCATTTTTATTAGTACACATAGCTATTTGCACTAATTTTGTGATTTGGTATTTACTAGCACTTTTGCACTTTTTCACAACTTTTCAGCTTATGTTTCAGTTGTTCATATTATTCATGCACTTTTAGCAGCACCATCCCACTTTTCTTTATCTTCATCCAGTAAGATGTATGTCACTAGCGACTGACTATTTGTGCCAATGCAGCATTCTGATAAGTACTGAATTGATTTGTGTTAGTCATGAAACTTCAGAAATTATTAATAATATATAATTATGTTTTTTAATAGTTCTTTTTACCCTTAACTACCAACATTATTTTACAGCTCTACTTGGATTTATTTTAAATGGCCTGACAATCGCTTCATTTTACAAAATAAGAGAGCTCAGGACACCTAGCAACCTGCTCATAATAAGCCTAGCAGTGGCAGACACGGGATTGTGCATAAATGCTTTTGTTGCTGCTTTTTCCAGCTTCTTGAGGTAAAATAAACATTAATGATAGATTTGCAGTATTACTATTATTATAAAGAGATGCTTGCATTGTTATGTTTCAAATTAATCTAAATTGAGTATATTTACAACATAGCTGTGAATTTTGCAACATGTGGCGTTATACTATATTTATATACCATTTTGAATGCTAAAGTGTAACTAGACCCAAAAACAAAAATTGTAGCTTACCAGTTCTTGGATGTGATGGTTGCATTAGTTTTCTTGTTTCCAAGCTTTTATTTCTTTATTTTCATGATGGTGGTTATTGGCCAGTAACAAACATCCTGTCTTAGGATAGCTATGTTCACTTCACCACTGCATCTATGGAGGAACAATGTAGCCATCCCTGGACAGCAATATAGCCAATAAGTGGATAAATGTGTTAAATGGACTATTAGATTTAGATGGACTTTACATAAGTGACTAACAGTTTAACAGATAAAGCGATTGCAGCACTCTACTCTTTAAAACATGCAGGGCTGGAAGGACCGGTGTGCAGTCAGAGGTGCCTGGCTGCCAGGCAATCTGTGTGAACCTTGTTTTTGAGCACTAGTGATTAGGATCTCTGACCACCGCTGTGATTCAGTGGCACTCCGTGGGAATTAGCCAAAACCATAGCATAGCATTGATGCAATACTTGGATTCCTACCCTCCCCCTACCATGTGGGGTTAGGCATTACCAATGGCATCACTAGGGTTGGTGTCACCTGGTGCGGTAAAAAATGGCGTCACCCCCCCACCCCCCTATTTTCAGGTCCGCAGCCCAGCGTTGGCTCTCGTTGGCGCACGTTGGCGCACGTTGTGTCGGTTGGTAAGGCCTGCAGGCAGTATTAGAGTTAGAGGATAGCAGGTTAGGCACTTCCTAATAGCACAGTCCCTAGGAACAGTAATGGATAATGGCCAACAAGCCCTCTTACTAGTCCCAGTGAAACTGCAGCAGTGATCCCTCTGGCTGGACATTCGCTCTGCAGCAGTGTGACTCTCTCTCTGGTGGTGCAGGTACAGTGTGGCTCCATCTCTGGTGGTGCGGGTACAGCATGGCTCTTTCTCTGGTGGTTCTGGACATCAACGTGGCTCTCTCTCTGGTAGTGCTGGGCAGCAGCATGGCTCTCTCTCTGGTGGTGTGGGTACAGTGTGTCTCTCTCTCTGGTGGGGGGGTCCTGTGTGGCTCTCTCTCTGGTGGTGTGGGTACAGCATGGCTCTCTCTGGTGGTGTGGGTACAGCGTGGCTCTCTCTGGGGGTGTGGGTACAGCATGGCTCTCTCTGGTGGTGTGGGTACAGCATGGCTCTCTCTGGGGGTGTGGGTACAGAGTGGCTCTCTCTGGTTGTGTGGGTACAGCGTGGCTCTCCCTGGTAGTGTGGGTACAACGTGGCTCTCTCTGGTGGTGTGGGTACAGCATAGCTCTCTCTGATGGTGTGGGTACAGCGTGGCTCTATCCCTGGCTTCTCACAGCACAGTCCTCTCTTTTTCTTGTCTCCTGTAACACTCACTCCCTCAGCTTATTCCCATGCTTTCTCCCCCCCCCCCCCCAGGAGAGTGCATGCTGGGGACTGTAAGCCTGCTCCTGTGGACAATACTGGGGCTGCCAATCTTTTGGGATTACATGTCCCATGATGCTCTGCTAGACCCTGGTCTCTTGTCATTTGCTCCACTGTGGCCAATGGGGGGGGGAACAGACCAACAGCACCACACCAGATGAGAGAATATACATATATATCTGTGTCCAGCAGCACTCCCATCCCTCCTTATCAGACCCGCACAGAATGCCGTGCCATACCCACTCCCCCCTGTCATCATGGCAGCTCAGTTCGGGAGGACACCCTCTCGCAATCTGCCAAGGTGCCACCCCTCAGCTCGCCCATCACCACACCAGCTCAGGACAAGGGCAGGGAGGGCGGGCGGCTCAGCCTTAGGTACACCCGGCAGTTGGAGATGACACAGTGTGCAGCAGCCATGGCGCCCAGGCGGAGAATACATTCTCACAGGCTCCACAGTGCAGTAGTGAGAGAGAAAGAGGAGGAAAACAGGCCAGGCGTGGCCGTGGCATCGGCTGTTCCCGGCTGAAAAAAAAACCTGTCAAAGGAAGCCAGGGCCTCAGGATGGTGTCACCCCTCTGGTGGGTTTCCCACGAGTGCGGACCGCACCCCTACCCCCAACTGGTGATGCCACTGGGCATTACCCCAGCACTTCAACCACATGGGATGGTTTGGTCATTTTTCCTGATTCCTAGTCAAGCTGCATACGTGCCTTGCTATCTAGCCTGCTGATCTTTGTGGTGCTTGTGAAGACTTCAGGGGGACACACCCTGGTTTGTTGATGGACACACAAAGTTTACTCATTTTGATTTATTAAACATGCATTTGTCTGAGAGAGGGAGACAGTGTTTGGTTCACTGCAGGAAGTTCTGGTGTATTACCACATGTCAGCGGAAAGGAGAAGATCTATCCATTGGTGTCCCCCTATGTAGTTTCTCACTGGATGCAATGGGAGCTGTGATGATTTAATACATATGCCTACTCTTATCATTAATCTGGTAAGGAGATTGTAGTGCCACTGTGGTGCAGTGTCATCCTTTGCACTGAAGCTGGTGTGTGCTCCTTCTGTCCTCTCTCCAATGAAAAGACAGTGCTGATTTCTATGTACAAGCGCTGCATGTGGACTTTATTACTTTTGTATTTGATGATCAACAAATAGTGCTGGCTGCTTTTTAGAGTGTGTAGTGTCTTTATGAGCATGGATTTATCCATATATATATATATGGTGTCTTTTTACATTTAGTTGTAGTTCCTTGAAGTCCAGCTAGAGGGAAATCCAGTTAGTCTGAACTACATGTCACAAGATGCCTTGCTCTGCTTAGTCTCTGTATTCCAGACAGGATAGCTTAGAGCCTAAGCTCAACACTAGAGGGAAGCAGCTCCCAAACAGTAAGATTACACAATGTCTCCTGATTGCAGGTACAGATATCCAGCTCTTGGCTACATATTGTTAGAGGAAGGCAGGTGTTTAAGCTTTTATCTTAGAGAGATGTTTCAAAAAGTTCACAATTTCTTAACCACTTCAAGACCGAGACTGTTTTTTTGGGTTCAGTGTTCATGAGTTAAAACCAGGTTTTTTTGCTATAAAATTACTTAGAACCCCCAAACATTATATATTGTTTTTTTTTCTAACACCCTAGAGAATAAAATGGCGGCCGTTGCAAAACTTTATGTCACACCGTATTTGCGCAGCGGTCTTACAAGCGCGTTATTTTTAAAAAAAAATCAGTTTTATGAGTTAAAAAATAAGACAACAGTAAAGTTAGGCCAATTTTTTTCCATATTGTGGAAGATAATGTTACGCTGAGTAAAATGATACCCAACATGTCATGCTTCAAAATTGTGATGCTTAAAAAATTCTACAGGTTAGCATTTTTGAGTTACAGAGAATGTCTAGAATTGGTAGAAGTGCTAAAATTATTGCTCTCGCTCTAACGATCGCGGCGATACCTCACATGTGTGGTTTGAACACCGTTTTCATATGTGGGCGGGACTTGCGTATGCGTTTGCTTCTGCGTGCGAGCTTTTTTTTAATTATGTGTTTTACTTTTTAATTTTTATTTTTACACTGTTCTTTAAAAAAAAAAATGTGATCACTTTTAGTCCTATTACAAGAAATGTAAACATTCCTTGTAATAGAAAAAAGCATGCCAGGACCTCCTAAATATGAGCTATCATATTTACACTAAAATGCAAAAAAAAAAAAAAATTTTGAAAAAAATGACAGCCCAAAAAAAAAAATGGGCCCTTTAAGACCGTTGGGCGGAAGCAACGTGTGACGTCGCTTCCGTCCTGCCATGTTTTGGAGCCGAGTGAGCGGGTCCGGTAAGCGGCGGAGATGACCGGAAATCGGTGGGGGGAGGGCACCTCTCCCGCCGCTGATAAAATTGATCTCGTGGCATATCTGCCGCTGAGACCACTTTTATCTTGTGCAGAATCGCCTGCGCTAAAAGAAGATAGCAGGGTTATGGTAGCTATCTGCTACCATAACAACGGTATTCCACTTCAAAGTGACCGCCGTCATATGACGCCGTTGGTCCGGAAGTGGTTAAAGTACATGTAAACCCATTAACTTAAATCTCATATAACTGTTAGCATTTTAGCATATTTCTGCAACTTTCTTTTCAATAATGCCTGGTAATCCTGCAATGACGGTAATTATTCAGGCACTTCCTGTAATAAGAAATATAAAAACAGAGTGCATTTTATATTTCCTGTTCTGTGACTGGACCTTGCCAAGGTTGCTTGAGCAGATGCTGTATCAATGACTCTTGCCAGTGCAAGACTTTACAGTATGTGTTCCAATACAGACATTGTGTTCTAGGCTTTTTTGGCAGCAGTTATGCACTTTTAAGTTTTTCTGTTCCATTCCAGCTTACTTTTTATAGGGTGACAATATTATCCCTATCTCCCGTGCATTGTCACCTTGTCACATGCACTTCTAGAATATAATTAGCTGTTCCAAAGCTTACTGCACGGGCAAGTTCCACTCTTGTCAACATCAGGAATTCCACCTTGATTAATTGCATGAAGCCAAAAATTGAACACATACAGTTTTGGGTGTCAAAAGGCTACAAAAACAAAAGAAAAAAGAAAGAATAAAAAAATGTAATTTGCTTGGGGTTGCATCTAATTTACATGAATAGGAAGATTTGTCTGCCCCTCTCACATGTAGAAAATATAAAATGACTGACCACGGGCCTTGAAAGAATATCATTGCTCTGTAAGGAAAACATAAAGAACATAAAATAATGTTATTACAAATGCAAATTAAACTACTCTCAGCACAATCCTGTCCAACAGATGCTTAGCTCTAAAGTTTTATTAGGAAAGCATTTTTTTTCTTTTATAAAATCCTTCAGACTTACAATACTCTTGTATGTACTAGGCAGCTACAGTATATAAAGAACAAATGAATGCAATAGACCTCCAACAACACTAGTCCCCCCCTAAGCAACAATAGATCCTCTCCAGAAACAATAGATGCCCAAGCAACAATAGACCCCCACCAGCAATAGTAGAGCAACCCCTAGCAGCCACCATCAATAGCAGCTGGCAACAATAGACCTCTCAAGAAACATTAAACCCCCCCGCAGCAACAATAGACTACCCCACAACAATTGGTCCTCCATAAGCTAGCAACAAAAGTCTCCCCCTCACAACAGTATACGGCCAGCAACATAAGCAGCCCCCCCCCCCACTAGCAACAATAGGCACTCCAGCATGCCCAAGCACCCCTTGCCAGTACATAGATTCTGTGCTGGATGTGTCAACCTTGCGTACCAACTGCATTCCAACTGAATAAAAGCCCTAAGAACAACAATCAGGCCAAATGTATAGCAATGTTGTCTGAATGTATACCTCATTAACACAGGGAATATAGCTGCCACAATCAATAAGTTCACTATTGCCAGACTATTCGTATCAATGTCACAGTGAAAATATCCATCTTTACTACAATCAAATACCACAAAATGACTACAGTTTCCAAATATAAAAAGCAGACAGCTACAGTTGTGCCCCTGTTTGCCAATTTTCCACAGCAGATAATTATTCTGAGTCTTACAATTGTAGGCCTGTTGTCATAACAAAATATAAATGGCCAATTCAAGCACAGCTATTTCTGAATGCAATTGTTACTGCAGTCAAAAGTCTGGCATACACTCAAGTTAGTAGTTCATTGAGAGCTTTGTACCTAGACAGAAAATATTGTATAAACTTGGCGAATGGCTCTGAGCTCAGTATATGCAGGCAATGTGAAAAACGACTTCCAGTCAGCCTTGTTCTGAGTTTTGTTATTGGTACTTATTGCAGTATTTTACAATAACAATTTTATTTTATTTTACGATTCTTTTAACAGATATTGGCCCTATGGATCAGAAGGATGTCAGATTCATGGATTCCAGGGGTTTGTTGCAGCTCTGTCCAGTATCAGCTCATGTGCTGCAATCGCATGGGACCGCTATCACCAATATTGTACTCGTAAGTGTTCGGTTTAAAACAGCACACACTTTTTTTTCTTTTTTTTTAGCAAGATCCCTACTGAAATGTATTATATAATAGTCATTATGTTTGCTTGTTTCTATTAAACTCAATATGTCTTTACTTGACAGCCGCATGAGAGTAATAATTCATTTGATATAAAGCCTCAGCAGCATGTAATTGTGTGTATGTGTATGAATATCTGGAAATTACACTGCTAAAATGCATATGCATGCCTGATCACAGCTTAGTCCTTTTCAATCACACTAGGCGCTTGTAGATAGGTAAAGATGGCCTGATGTTTGACCTACATGACACTACAGAGTAACCCAGCTGTGACAGCCCAGCTTTGCATCTAATGCAAAATACAGAACCCTAGAAAATAAAAAGTAATACTAAAAATGGTACCTGAGATTTAAAGTGCACTTTTTACCTCTCTATGCTGTGCTAAACTAGCCCAATCTCCATCAACAGATTTTCAGTGTGATGGCCACATCTGCTCTGTAGCTTCACAAGGGGCTCTACAGGGCCATCTTCTGAAGTAGGAGACACTTAGGGCTCATTTACACTTGCTTGGGCTTCAACACACATTAAGGGCTAGTTTACACTTGCTTCAAAACAAGGCTTCGGAAACACATTGAGAGCTCTAGTCAAAGCCCCTGTCACTAAATAAAATGGTTAGCTTACAGTCCTGTTTACACTTGCTTTTGCTTTGCTTTGCTTCGGCTTTGCTTCAAAAATTATACCCCATGTCACTTTAGTTGTGCTTCAAAGCGTCTTCAAAGCCTCCTTAGAAGCCTATGGCAAAGCTCACTTGAAGCCCCACTGAAGCCTCTTTGAAGCCCCACCAAAGCCTCATCAAAGCCCCACCAAAGCACCAAGCAAAAGCAGGTGTAAACAGGACTGTCAGCTAACCATTTTATTTAGTGACAGGAGCTTTGACTGGCGTTCAGAGAGCTTTAGCAAAGTGTGTCCGAAGCCTTGTTTTGAAGCAAGTGTAAACTAGCCCTTAGAAGATGGCCCTGTAGATCCCTATGGGAAACTGCTGCACAGGTAAGTCCAGTATGCTGAAGATCTTCTGGCTGGAAGTAAACACCGGAGGCCACAGGTATGACTGCAATCTAAGAAGGTAAAGTACAGGCATGTATTACCACTGAATGTTTAATGACAAGAGAAACAATATCTTATGCCAGTACAGTAAGCATCTGTGGACATGCAGAGCTATTGGCGGTGCAAAATGTAAGAACACCTCAGAGTTTTTAGCTGACCACTGAGCTATGTTATTTAAAGCAGGCACTAGTGCACTGGACCTGCTCACACATGCTGCAGTGGCTGCTGAAGTGCCCCTCAATGTATGTGCTTCCCATGCTGGAATGCCAAAAAAAAGATCAAAGCTTACTAATTTCAATAAAATGTGGTACATCCAGTTCAACCAACAAAGAAAAAAAAACACACAAACACAAATAGAAAACCTCCATATACACTATCGTATAGTCACAATTGATCCCGAGGAAGGCAAACCCCCCATAAAGCATGATCCAATTTGCTCCGGGGGGGGATTCCTTCCTGATTCTAAGAGGCAATCGGTAATTCCCTGGATCAACTTTACCTATAACTATTAGTATCCAGCTAATCTATGTACATTTAGGGAAGAATACCGGCCTTTTTTTAAACAATATACTGAGCTAGCCAGAGCTCTTGAGGGAGTCTTTTCCACAATTTCACAGCTCTTTCTGTGAAGAAGCCTTTCTGTATTTGGAGATTAAATCTCTTTTCCTTCAGCTCCAAGGAGTGCCTCCTTGTCCTCTGTGATGCCCTTAGGGTGCTGTGTTCGGCAGTGTAGCCGTCATTTTGAAGGGGTCCTTTCTGGACCAGCCAGAAAAACCCTGACGATTCCTGGGGTTGCTGGGCTTCTCCCCAATGCTGGGGCATGGCAGATGATGAAGGAAGATGAGAGGCACCAGCGGGGGTCACTCAGGTAGCTGTAAAGGCTCTAGAGACAGGATAGGTATCAGTGGCTGGAGGAGTAGGTTTCCTTTGCAGCCATATTGTTCGGCAGTCGACATCCTCCCCCCAAATCCTGTACTTTTTGCACATTACATAGTTACATAGTTAGTCTGGTTGAAAAAATACACAAGTCCTTCTAGTTCAACCAATAAAAGGGCAAAAACAAATATATGTATATATTTATATATATATATGACGAATAGCAGGTGAGGTGCACTCAGGTATAAGGCAGTGCATGCAATCAAGCCTTCCCACAGGCTATATGTAGAAATATATATAGTCAGGATTGCTGCACTTAAAATTTAATGGACATCAAAAATCCAAAATTTTACAAATATAGTCCATAGTTACAGTCCATGGTATGCTGGGACAGTTTCGGGCTAGTCCCTTAGCGCCCTAATTCAAATCAGAATGGACTAGCCCGAAACTGTCCCAGTATACCATGGACTGTAACTATGGACTATATTTGTAAAATTTGGGATTTTTGATGTCCAATAAATTTTAAGTGCAACAATCCTGACTATATATATATATATAATCATATACCCATAGTTGATCCAGAGGAGGGCAAAAAACCCAGCAAAGCATGATCCAATTTGCTCCAGCTGGGGAAAAAATCCTTCTTGATTCTGCAAGAGGCAATCAGATATTCCCTGAATCAACTTTACCTATAGATGTTAGTATACGATTATATATG
>BLSH010274774.1:289182-304323 GCA_018402905.1 Glandirana rugosa
CCCTTTGTTAGAATTTAAATGTTTTTTATAGGATGTCCTATTATAGTCCTACCGACAAACGGTGAACTTTGAATCATGTTAAACCAACTACGTCGTCCTGTTACTGGGATTTATAGTTGCATTTAGGTGGTGTCTGACCGAAGTCTTTTTATTTTACACGATCAGTCTCGAGTCTGGAATTGGGGTATCTCCTCGACACCTTACTGACGTTCTTTCGACGAGTGTGGTGTATAGGATGTTTACTCGACTTCGTCAAAACATTTCTCCTTACCAGTGTTCAAGAAGGACTTACAACACGTCCAGACTAATAATCGCTAAGTTTCAAGTGGCAAACAGCCATCCTGATATTATCCTGTAGGATATTTTTTGTAAATTTAAGATTGTTTCCCCTTGATGATGGCAAATGGTCCAGGCCCTGAGGCAGAGGCAAGCCCAAGCCATGATGTTCCCTCCACCATACTTCACAGTTGGGATGATGTTTTTTTTTTAAATATTGTTATTCAGAGTTTGGAGATAACATCAAAGCCAAAAGAAGATGACAGATATAGTTGTGTCAATCTAGTAGGCCAAAATCATATAGCATGACAAGAACTTCAACATATAACTATATACTGTTTGACCAATATAAGCAAGGGCATCCCATAGGTTCAGGAATGCTCAGGTAGTTATAAAAAGAACCAAGAAAAGTGTATCATAAGGATGTCTCCTTCTCCTACCGTACCATAGGGGGAGAAAGAGCATATTCTACTTGCTGATAACTATATCACATACAGAAAATAAATGTTTCCCATATTAAGCATAGGTGTACGTAGGCCTGCATAGGCTTCTCAGAGTCATATGAGTGGATGGGGTACAACAAGCACAGGGGTAATCACAGGTTGCACTCACATCCTTCAGAGGATAGGGGTATTTAACTCCCCACTAGGGTGAGAAGGTTCACAGCCCAGAGGGAGAGCAGGATCCAGTAATTTGAGTTAGCCCAGCATATTAGTAAGGTTTCGCTTTGTCGTACCAGGTGGAAAACTGAAAGGTGGTTTTGAGTTGGTGTATTTCGATTGAACAGAAAGTATGCTCAATAAAAGTTTTCTAGCGGGTAAAGAAGCAATTGGTGGGTCCAAAGTTTTATAATATATTGTCTAATTTTTCCAGGTATAAAAGCGTTTTCAGCTCCTTCTTAACTGTAGAAAGTGAGGGGCCATCAGCTTCCATTTTTTTTCACCAAAGCTTAACTGAACATGCTGAAGTTAGAAGCTGGTTGGCTAATATGCACAGCTGCAGCAGATATTGCACTCTCCAGGTTTAGTAAATCAACCCAAAAGTGTTTTAACCTGCACATATTGAAAGGCTTCTTCATAGTAAGAGCTTTGAAATAGGGGAATAGACTTTCCCAGAAGGTAGCCCTGCCCAGCACAGTTGATTATTTAAAAAAAGAGCTGGATGCATTCCTAAATACTGTATACTGAATATAACTGGATATAACCCTTTATAGGTAACATCATCAGAAATAGTTGATTCAGGGTATATCCTGATGCCTTGGGGCATTGGGAAGGCTTTTTTTCCATGCTGGAGCAAATAACACCATGTTTTTATGTGTTTTTTCCCTTCCTCTGGATCAACTGTAGGTATCAGGGCTTTTATTGGTTAAACCAGATGGACCTGTGCAATCCTTTTAAATTGACTATCTATGTAAAGAGTGCAGGAGAGTATTGTGTATAGCAGAAGTCTGGAGTGTATAATGTACTTGTGCACGGCACCCCTAAAACTCATTCTAACCCCTTTATTTATACAAAAGCTGTACCCCCTCAGAGGCTTTTTAACAGTGCACCATACACACTTACATATATAAAAACACTCACACCCACATACATACACGGACACAGCCATGTACAGTATATGCATTCACGCTCAAGCCTTCATACATGTTTGAGGATGACCCCTTCATGTCTGTACAGTACTATGGCAGCATGTTGGGCAGCCACTGCTCCAGAGAACATGAACACAAGTGAATAGCTATGTGCCAAAGCATTTACAAATGATCACAGTGTCTTTTTTTTTATTCAAAAAAGTCAGAGCCCTGCTGTTGTAGATAAAGGGAAAGGATTCCCCAAGATTACATAAACAAGGAACAGATGGTTATATTATTGAAAATTACATTTATTGAAAAATAATTAATGGAAACATGAAGCTACACAAAGCATCAACACTACTATAAAAATAAAAATGACAACTTTGTCACAAACATTCATACTATCACAGGCATGCATCCATCTCAGCTCAAACAATATTCGGGTGTAGAAGCCCTGGATGCCCCTATAGTCCGGCACCAAATTACATGGTTTTCACAGGCATGGGGTGAAAAGAAAGAGCACTGATTAAGGGCAAGCAGCAGTTGTTGCAGGCTGCTTGCCCTTAATCAGTGCTCTTTTTTTTTACCCCATGACTGTGAAAACTATGTAATTTGGTGCCGGACTATAGGGGCATCCAGGGCTTCTACACCCAAATATTGTTTGAGCTATGATCACACCGGGCCAGTGGAATAGTATGTGCTGAGATGGATGCATGCCTGTGATAGTATGAATGTTTGTGACAACGTTATCATTTTTATTTCTATGGTAGTGGTGGTGGTTTGTGTAGCTTCATGTTTCCATAAATTATTTTTCAATAAATTTAATTTTCATTAATATAACCATCTGTTCCTCGGCAGATATATTGCAATTGAGGATTGGTTCTATTGGCATTAAGTCACTGATATTCATGATCCCTTGAGCCAAATTTAAATTGAGTGTAGCTTGTGAACTTTTTCTAGTTTATTTGAGAGCCCTGCTGTTTGCCTGTGTATGGGATAAAAACATTTGTAATGCAATGACAATGCTGTATTCCTTATCTCAAATAACTATACATTAGACTACCTGTAAAATTGCGTTGATGTCTATTTTGATTGTCTAAAGTAAAAACAACATTTAAAATACAGGTATAATTTTGCAGGTAGCAAACTACACTGGAGTACATCGATTTCAGTGGTGATGTTTGTCTGGGGTTTCTCTGCATTCTGGTCTATGATGCCATTGTTTGGTTGGGGTGAATATGACTATGAACCTTTAAGAACTTGCTGTACTTTGGATTATTCCAAAGCTGACAGGTAAGTCTCCTTTAAGATTGTTATGATTTTGTGAAATGCAGTTTGTAAAAGCAATGTAACATTGAAGCGATAGTAAGATTGTGTAAATAAATAAATGAATTAAAATTCAGTATCAAAAGGACCTATACTCAAAAAGTGAAGATTTGCTATCTTATAGGGGAATCTAGAAGTGTAAGTTATGGCCAAGCAGCAGTGTTAATTTTGATGTCAAATTTTGATTTAGTTTTAGTCTTAGTCTTTTGACTAAAATGCCATTTTAATTTTAGTCGTATTTTAGTTGACAAAAATCTCTAGTACATTTTAGTCCACTAAAATATCCTACATTTTGGTTGACTAAAATCATCAGTACATTTTAGTCAACTAAAATCTAATGCGTTTATTATTCGGTGCATTATTTCAGCATTTCTCTAGAATTTCTAAACTCATTGTATACTCCTGAAGTAAAAATTGAATAACATGTTATTATTTATGGTATTAAGGTTTGAACATGCATTACAATCACAGATTTAGCCATTGTGATATATAGGGGTTGATTTACTAAGACTGGAGAGTGCAAAATTTGGTGCAGCTGTACATGGTAGTCAATCAGCCTCTAACTTCAGTTTGTCCAATCAAGCTTTGACAACAAATCCTGGAAACTGATTGGTTTATTTGAGAGCTGCACCAGATTTTGCACTTTTTAGCTTTAGTAAATCAACCCCACAATGTCTTTATAAATAAAACCAAGTTTCATAAAAATATTGCTTTTTGACAAACAGAAGTGCAATATATAAAAAAAAACTGTAAATTCTATTGGCTGTAATGTCATTGCACATATTACCTGAATATATTACCAACATTAAATATTAAAAAACAGATTTTTTTTTTCAGCAGCTTAGTAGATCTCCCTACTTTTTCTTATGTGGTACTGTAGTGTTCATTTGACATCAACTTTCAATTTTGTTTTAGTCATAGGGAGTTATTTGTTAAGAAAATTTGGTGCAGCTCTGCATAGAAACCAATCAGCATCCAGGTTTCATTAAAGCTTAATTGAACAAGCTGAAGTTAGAGGCGGATTGGTTACTATGCACAGCTGCACCAGATTCCGAGTGCTCCAGTTTTAGTAAATCTCCCCCATAGTCTTTTGACTAAAATGCCATTTTAGTTTTAGTTGCATTTTAGTCATCTGAATTGTTTTCATTTTAGTCATTATTTAGTAAGCTAAAATATTGTTAATTTAGGCGACAAAAATATATTCTTAGACAAAATTAACACTGTGAAGCAGTACCCTTTACCATGAACCTCATAGCTAAATATCTGTGAAATCATCTAAGGAATTGCTGCCCCTGTTGCTAGTCTTTTATTTGGAGTGAGATTTGGTGATGGCACTAATGTGCTGCTCAGTGTTCTTCTGAGGATTTGCTAGAGAGGAAGCTGTACCTGAGGAACTGCTGAAAAAGCATCTCCCTCCTTCTGCTTCATTCATTATGTTGATATGAGTGTTATGCACCTATCCATCTGCTGCTTATTCCTTCAGCAATGATCAAATCTCTAATCATCAGGGGATCAGCTCTAAGCGCATTGTTCTGCCCTGCTCCTCTACCACGACTGCTATCTCTACACAGAGCCACAATTGGCATTTCACATAAGAAATGGGGAAAATATCAGTTTCAGGAAACTACAGGCAATACCGGTGACTAGTTATTTGTTTTCTACGTCTCTTTTTATGCACAGCTTTCCCAGTACAGGTCTCCTTTAACCACTATTAAAGTATATGTAAACCTGTGATCACATAACCTCTGTGCTCAGCTGCATAATGAGAGCTCAGGGAGGAGAAACAGCAGCACACTGATCTTCCCAGTGAATGGGTGTGTGGGGGGGGCGTGTGATCAGAAGTCTGATCAGAGGAGGAGAGCGCAGTGAGTTTCCAGCACAGCAAGAGAATTGACCACATTGTGCTCTCCTGCCGAGTGTGGTCAGTTTTTGGTATGAATTCAGAGGGCACGATGGGAACACCAGGGATTTCACACAAAGTAAGCAATACAAAATCATCAGGATACTTTTTATATAAGTACATGGAACAGCAGGCACATATCAGGAATATGTAATGTTGGGTTTATTTATGTATTCTTTAAAGACAACAGAACAAAATAAGATGGGTAGCCTGCAACAGGAGCAGAATCAAAATCAGGAAGCTTGGGTCACTAAAGGCATGACTATTTCATGGGACTTGTCAGTTTTCTCTAAAAGAAAATGTACTTTCTCAAATGCTACTTCTACAATAATATAATTATATGGATAAGCAAATGGATATGGATATGTTCTTTGACAGATGCAGAAAGAAAATGTGACTATAATGCTTTACTGTGATCAATAATTCATCAATAAAAATAATCAATAATTTGTTTTGACAGAAATTTTATCTCTTTCCTTTTCCCTCTGGCATTCTTTGAGTTTCTAATCCCTCTGTTTATTATGATGACTGCTTACCAGTCCATACATCAGAAGCTGAGGAAAAGTGGCCAGATCAAGGTAATACTCAACTTGTCCAAGTTCTCACATAGACTGGGGCCCTCATTTTGGGGGCAGCTCATAATAGGCTTGTTGGGGAATCAAGGGATTATCCCTGATTCTGTATTAGGTGAACACAATCAAATGTTTCTACTGAGAAACTTTTAAGCATCTGAATTTATGCTGATGTAATAGCTGGAACATTTATGTAACTTGTTAATTTAGGCAAAGCTTTGAATGTGGTTTTAAATCTTAATAGCAGCTCACAATAAAATGACTTTGAGGTCTGACCAGCGCTCAGCCAGCTGGCTTGCTGAGCAGTTCTTGAGATGCTCTGTCTATTCATGTGAAAACAAAAGACGTAGATAGACGGATGGTCAGGAAGGCTAACGTTGTGTTGTTAAAAAAAATGACAGGGCATTAAAGCAAACTTCAAATAGCTTTTTATCAAGTGAATATTTAAAAATTATGGCTGATATGATTTATGTCTAAATATATTTAAATCATGCTAGAGTACACTGGGGTACTGTTTTTACTTCAAAGGAGAATTGGTATCTACAGATCATTTGCTACATTAGGAAGCTGTTTTGCAAAAAAAGGGACATTTTATGAAAGGTTAGTGCAGTAGAAGGTAAAGTCATATATAAACATTAAATATAGCAAACAAAAATATGTAACAATATTAACAAATCTAGCACCATACACCATGGTTCTCATGAATCAGAAACTGTGAGTTATATAAGAATACAAAATATATTTCAACCACAGTGCATAGCATGTGGCGTTAATTAAAAAGTAATAGAAAAGCACAAAAAAAGCTAAAAAAAAGACATTTTAAACCTGGCAAGGGTGATATTTTTACATTTTAAAGCACATGGCATTGAATGTTACACTGGGATATAAGCAAAAGAGAGAGTACAAATAGTAAGGAAATCTTATTGTAGGCTTACCAACACATGTGACCAGACTCGAGGTTGAATTATTTTGTTGATCAGAGAACACTGCACACATTGCATCTAACAGAGTTATATGTAAACCCCTATTAGGGAGATTTTCTGACATAGAAAATAAATTGAGAGAGGAAATTGAATAAAAGTTTTAATCTTAGAGCAACTAATTAGTATCTGCCTTGTATTGGTTTTAGTTCAGTAGAGTGCTTCTAAATGGCTAATATAGTGGCTAAGCAGAGAAAGTTGTAAATTTTTAATCAACTTGGTATAAAAGGGCAAAGTTTGTAAACCAAGCAATATACTTTTATTAGACTAACCTCCCTTTCACAATATCTTTATTATATTTTAAAGAATTGTGATAACACAAATAGAAAAATGGGTTTCCAGACAGATTTCATGGGCAACAGGTTAAAGTGGTAAGTTAGATGATCGGAAACTCTCAGGAGCTTGCAATTATTAACGTTGGTATTGACATTCCCACCAAATAAAAAGAAGTGAGGCAGGTGCATTACACCCTCAAAAACAATATGTATAAATTTGTCAATGCGTAATTTGGAACAAATTTGGCAATGTGTGTTAGGGTCATGCACCAGAATAAAAATAACTTATGGGCATTTTCCCTAGGCTTTTGTGTTAGGTGAATATGTGGTTGTTACCATCCATACTTGGTTCCATACTGGGGAGTCTTATGTTTCTCTACAATCTGATTCACAATTGTATTGCATTGGAATTGTGGTATAATAAGATTCTAGGAATTGTTTAAATTTATGTGTGGGATGGCACCCTATTGAAACCTACTTCGGGTATGGAGCTGTTATTACCGCTGTATGTCTATCTCTATCATGCACAATATTTGGCTGGTTATAATGTTATAGGCTGTATGTATTTACTTCAATAAAACTTTTTTGTTTGGATAAAAAAAAAGTCTTATTCACATTTTGCCATATAACAAAGCTTATTGGGATTATATGGGGGAATTTATGCGAGATAGGCCTGAAAGAGCAGAATAGTTTCCTCTGATGGCATGTGCAGTTTGTCATGTAAGTACTGGAGTGATTTAAATACATCAATGGTAAGCAAGTTACATACAAATTTACTCCTTTGGATATCGACCATTGAAAAGCCAGTAAATCTTTATGGGCTTGGGAAAAGAGGGGACAATTTATTATACTACCAAGTTATAGGTGGGGGAGGAGAGGTCACTCAAGAGCTTAACCCCTTCCTTACCGAGCACTTAAACCCCCCTCCTGCCCAGACCAATTTTTGGCTTTCAGCGCTGTCGCGTTTTGAATGACAATTGCGCGGTCGTGCGACGTTGTACCCAAATAAAATTTGCGTCCTTTTTTTCCCACAAATAGAGCTTTCTTTTGGTGGTATTTGATCCCCTCTGCGTCATTTCTGATCGCCGCTATAAACAAAAAATGAGCAACAATTTTGCAAAAAAGAACAATATTTTTTACTTTTTGCTAAAGTACAAATCCATTAAAAAAATTATTCCTCAGTTTTGGCCGATATATATTCTTCTACATATTTTTGGTAAAAAAAAAATCGCAATCGGCGTATATTGATTGGTTTGCGCAAAAGTTATCGCGTCTACAAACTGGGAATTGATTTATGGCGTTTTTATTATTTTTTTTTTTTTTTACTAGTAATGGCGGCGATCTGCGATTTTTATCGGGACTGCGATATTGGGGCGGAAATGTCGGACATTTTTTACACATTTTTGGGACCAATGACATTTATTATACAATTATACAGCGATCAGAAATTTAAATATCCACTGATTACTGTGTAAATGTCATTAGCATTGAAGGGGTTAACCGGCAGGGGGCAGTGAAGGGGTTAACAATGTTCCCTGGGCGTGTTCTAACTGTGGGGGGGGCAGGGCTGGCCGGGACATAACAGATCTAACTGATCCCAGTGACAGGGATCAGTAGATCTGTTATGTCCCCTGTCACTGAACGGGGAACCGCCGTGTTTACAACGGCGGTTCCCCGTTCTGAGGCTCCTGAAGGTGATCGGCGGGTCTCGGGCGGACATCGAGTCCGCCCGACCCACGGGCACGCTCGCGCAGCGTGCGGCGCGCACGCCGCCGCTGCCGCCAGGGGGCGCGCAGGAGCATGCGCAGTGGAGGACGTCCATGGACGTCCTCCGGGCATTTCAGATCCGCGCTGGAGCCGTACTTTGGCAATAGCGCGGATCTGAAGTGGTTAAAGCATAACTAAACAACATATTGTACAATATATGCAGTATATACACTGTAGTTGTATACAGTTGGTGCTTAACAGTCTTTTCACTATATCTTTTTGCTTTATATGATGATGTTTTTCTACACTGAGATTCCATTATTGTGACACTTTATACTTAAAGGAAGACGTTTTCTTTAGTTTCTTGAGGTATTTATTATTCAGATGCCAGTGGGTGCTGTTGTCTGTTATTGTATTGTTTTGTATTCATATTTTATTTCACTTTATTTTATACACTTATTTCATTTTATTTAGCACTGAATACAGGTTTGCTTAATTTATGCACACGGAGATCAAGTCTGACAGCTCCTTAAAGAGGAAAATATAGTTGTATGTATAAAGATTCATAGGTTGGGGTAAAGTAGATCCCCAAAAAAGATAGGGCTGTAATCCAAGAAAATTTATAGTTAGATTTGGTTTGTTGAAGAGATTCAGGAATCAAAGCAATGATAAGAGATGTAGAGATTCGAAACATTTAGTAAATATCATCCACAAATATCAGAAGTTTATGGTATCTCCCTGCTATTCCCTGAAGACCCTGAATACATGGTCTGAAAATTATCACTGCTACTAAGAGTTCCAGAGCTTGAATGAATAGAATGTGAAAGAGTGGATGACTCTGGCATGTACAATGTTGAATTGGAATCCATTCCATTTTAAAGCCTCTGTATTTAATGGAAGCTGAGGGATGCGTAAAGGGCAGAGACACATAAGAGAAGGTTGGAACTGAAAAGCAAAATTGTGAAGGGCAAAATACATATAATGCTAAGAGATCTTCAAAGAGCAGAAGTGGGCAAGATGCATAAGTTACAGGGCCGCATCCGCATACCTTACATGCACAAAACCAACCTAGTCTTTGTGAATATGTTGTTGTGAATAGTTTATTCTAGTGGCCACAATCTTCACTTTTACATCAGTTTTAAGAAGGGAAATGAGCCTATAATTTGGGCAAGGGTCAAAGGAGGATTATGATAGTATTAAATTGGTGCTTGCAATGAATAATCAGAAAACAGGCAAGAGGCAAGGTACAAAGTGGTCAGAAAAGGGGTCATCTGGGCTGGATAGTTTACCGATCTTAATATATTTATTGCCTGAAAAGCCTTTACCTTGCTAACATCTGCATCCAGGAATGATGTACAAAGCTCCGAAATTGAAGGGAAGCTCAGGTCTTAAAATAATTCCATCTCTCTTACTGTAGACAGAAGATCAGAGGATTTCTTTAAGTGAGAGAGCTGAAGTGTAAAAGAGAAGTATGGGTTTAGGTAAAAAAAAAAATTATGCTCCCCTAAGTGGAAGCAGCAATGGTCCAATACTGCATCTGTCTCCTGCCAGTTTTAAGACCGAGAACAGTGACCAAACACTGCTGATCACACAGCTCTCAGTCTTCAGGCTGTAGAGAGCTGGTGTCACTGGCTCTCTTCTCTGCCCTGCCAGTTCTTGCTGGAGAGCTGGTCTGTGGAGGGGGCAGGAGCAGTTGGTTCAGGCTGTTCGCAGCTAGCTGAGAGGCTGAGCTAGCTGCCAATCCGTGCATCGGGTGGATCTCATTCATATGGTCTGAATCTTTTCAAAGCCTGGCTTTAGCCCACTGTCAGCTCAAAATGGATGAGCCCGCTGTAAATGGAGAAGTACAGCCAAAATCTTTGGCCATACTGCACCTTTAAATTCTTTCACAATTTCCAGATGATTGCTAATGAGATTATTTCTGTGTGTTTAAAGAGAGATAGGTCTGAATTTGTGTTCCAGTCATTGAAGTGGTCTAGGCAGCATTGCACTTGGCTTATTACTTATTGCATAGAACTTTTGTCCACTCTAATGAAGTTGTCTCTCAGATCATTCAGCAACACATAGGGTTTGATTTACTAAAGGCAAATCCACTTTGCTCCACAAGTGCACTGCTAGTCCTCCATAAGTGCACTGCTAGTGCTCCACAAGTGCACTTGAAAGTGCAGTTGCTGTAGATCTGAGGGGAAGCTCTGAAATTAGGGGAAGCTCTGCTGATTTTATCATTCAATCATGTACAAGCAAAAATGCTGTTTTTTATTTTCCTTGCATGTTCCCCTCAGATCTACAGCGACTGCACGTCCAAATGCACTTGTGGAGCAGTAGCAGTGCACTTGTGGAGCAAAGTGGATTTGCCTTTAGTAAATAAAATGTGTTGGTTAAAGTAATTACCAGCTAGAGATTTTTAGTTTTGAATTTGGTTTTGAGTTCAAGCTTGACAGCATGGGTAAGCTATTATTTTTATCATATGTGTTACATGAACCCAAAGCACCGCCCTATATATGTCAGCAAAGTTAGCATTTAGGTTGAAGTAGTTAGTAGTGAGATGTTGGAGTTTGTTAACTATTTCTTGGCAAGAAAAGAGGAAAACTTTCAGCAACTATGTGGATGTTTCTTGGTTTACATATTAGAGACCAGAATAACATTATGGAGGGATCATGGTCTGACCACGGGCCAAGGTTATACAGGTGGTAATAATTTTGGGCTAACATGTTTGATATATCCAAATGTGCTCTATTCTAGAGTAGCTATTGTGTGGTGGTGAATAAACTGTTTAGCCATGTTGTAGCTCATGGAATTACCCCCATCTACCATACCCACCACTGTAAAGGTCTCAATGTAGTGTTTGGAGTTAGGGTTGTGAGACTAATCAAATTACTGCCAGGCAGTTTTGGGATGGAACTGCATATTTTGTCTCTGCCATTTTTCTTTTTGTAAGCTGTGTTGGGAAGGGATTGAATTCCTAACACAGGAACTATTTATATATATAATATATATATATATACATATAGAGAAAAGTAAAGGGAAGCAGTAATGGGCTGTATCTGATAGTGTCCAATAAGGTTTTTGTTTGTTTGGTTTTTTTACATTCTATAAAATGAAATAAGCAAGCATTACATTACAGACAACAGTCCTTTTATTTCCTATTTTTTATAGTTTTTATAATTGAAATGTGTCCCTGTGGTTTCAATCATTTACACATTTTAGCATTATTGTTGTAAAATCAAAGTTGATTTTTTCCCACTTTGCTTGTGAACTATGGGAAGTAAACTTAAGGTAAGTATAGGGTGTTTTTATAAAAAAAAAAAAAAAAAAAACAGGGCTTGTAGCCAAAGGTTGTGTATGGATATATGGCTGCAGTTGCATTTTAAGGTCCAGATTGCGCCCCAAACAAACCCTCTAGCTATACTATTTTGTATAAGCAGCAATATATATTGGTAAATAGCAACAACAAGAAGGTAAAAAACATATATACACTAACTTGATTCACATTGTAAAGGTACCAATGTGTGTTGTGTCAATACAAATGTTTAAGAATTGCAAGGGTGATGGATATGACACTACCTTAAAATTCAGACAAAAGTCGCTTGCTATGGTTTAGCTGTAGGACCTAGTAAATTGTAATCATCACTTTATCAAATGTAAGCTAGTTCCTAGAAAAACACGGTGATAAGGAGGGACGCAGATCGTATACATATGATCATGTTCTATTGTGATGGTGTGCTGAGGACTGCCGCTGTTCATTTCTGTTCCACTGGGAGGAAGTTACGCACAATATGCATTAGTACCGCAACGTGATTTAGACAGAAAAACCTTATAGAGTGACTTATTTGCTCTAACACAGGTTTGTTGCAAAGCAAACCTGCACTTTGTAGTCATGAAAATGTTCAATTTCAACAATTAAACAGATTGGAAAGAAGATTAAATAGTAATCCATGTTTGCTTAGCTTAGAGCATTGGTAAATGATTAATACTCTGTTATATGTAGTTTTAAGTATAGAAACAAGTGAACCTAAATGTCAAATGATTAATGAGATACAGATTTTGACTAAATTTGACTTGATGTAACAATGTTTTCATTTTCAATTTTTACAGATGAACTCTGGATTACCAGTAAAATCACTGATTATATGTTGGGGGCCATACTCACTGCTGTGCTTTTATGCAATTATTCAGGATGCAACAATCCTTTCGCCAAAGTTACGAATGGTAAGAAAATGGCTTGAAACATTTTGCATAATATTACAAAGTATTACATCTACAAGTAATGGTTCTATAGAGATTGTAGACATAAAAAATGGCTGTCAAGAATGGGGACCGACATCTTTTTTATATAATCCTGCACTGCCGGACAGCCTCACACATCACATGTCCGCACCATGGGCATCTAGGAGCCTTTTTCACATTGGTCACCTGATTAACCCTATTTCCCGGAAATTCCTGACCTTTGCAAAACTCCAGGAGAAATTGAATTTGCCTCAACAGGTGTTCTATGGATATCTGCAAATCCGTCACTATGCTCAGTCTATAGCACCGGATCTACAATTTTCTAAACCCTCTCCCTTAGAACAATTATTTTTTCCCGTAAGGGCTTAGTCTCCGAGATTTATGGGATATTAAACACATACCCTATGTCCACGCTGGGCAAACATAGATATATGGTCAAATGGGAGGAAAACTTGCAGGAGGAGATCCCTATTAAGACATGGCGGGTGATCTGGTCTCAGGCTGCCAAGAGCTCTTTGTGCACACTCTATAAGGAGAACAGTTATACAATTCTCTACTTTTGGTACCTGACACCGGATGTCCTGAAATCTATATATCCAGTCACATCGGACTGATGCTGGCGTTGTCTTGGGGACCGGGGCACCTTGTATCACATCTATTGGACCTGCCCGCTAATTGTCACATACTGGCGGATAGTCAACCAATTGTTGACGGAGGTGCTGGGCTCCTCTGTCCCCCTGACTCCCAAATCTTTCCTCTTGGGCTTGTTGCCTCCTACCCTGCATAAACCCCAGAGGAAGCTGTTTTGACATATTACTACAGCAACATGCTGTCTTGTCGCCTTCCATTGGAAGCAACGCCTTCCCCCCTCCTTAGAAGACTTGCAAGCCAGAATAACTGATGCGGAATTGATTGAAAGAATGACGGCCAGAATACAGGATAAGCTGGAAGTACACAACCGGGTTTGGGAGCCTTGGCACCTCCGGGAGGAAAACACCCTAGCTTAATCTATTAGCCCACAAGACGGTACCGCAATCTCTACCACTCTCTCTCTTTTCTTTCTCTCTTTTCTATCCCCTCCTCTTTTTTTTCTCTTCTTTTTTTTTTTTTTCTTCTCTATTGATGTTGCAATTTCATAAAATGTGGTTTATATTTTAAGATAAAATGGACTGTGTGGGAGATAAACCAACCGGAACAACACATTGATGTAATAATGCTCTGCACCAAAGATTTTCTTTTTTTTATTTTCTTATCTCTAATTGGAGCTTTGATACGCAACTATGGGCTGAAACTCCCTGTAAATGCCACATATGTCGCAAAATGCAGTGTTTGCTATTGTTATCTCTGTATTGTCATAATACTTAATAAAATGTTAATTAAAAAAAAAAAGAATGGGGACCATTCAAGGAATAATATATATGGAGAGAGTGTACAAAGAACATTTTCCTAGTGGTAGATACAATGCCTCTGTCACTAGATAGGGCCTTTGAATAAGAAATAGCTACACAGGGTAGTAAAAGGTGTACCATTTAGAGCCTTTAGAGTTGTAAAACTTTATGCTCCATGGGCTATGGAAGGACCAGATGTTAAGCTTTTAGGTGATGGCAACCATGTGGAAAGTAAATCAAGGGAGCACCATTTCATATCATACTTTGCACACATGAAGTAGCACAGACAAGATAGAAAGGTGTTCCTAGGAACAACTTGTACATTCAATGGCCCTGACTCACGATCAAGCTCCAGGTGGAAATATAAACTGCCCAAGGTGCTTCCTGGTAAAAGAACACGGATGGGGTTTAAAGGGGGTTCAAACAATATGTACGTCTCTTCTTTAGATTCTCTCTCTCACTGCGTTTAACAATTTGTTCCAGACTAGTGTTGAGCGAACCCGGACTGTAACGTTCGGGTCCGTACCGAACTTTAGGGTGTCCGTGGCACGGACCCGGACCCGGACATTTCAAAAATCGTTCGGGTTCGGTCCGGGGTTCTGCTATTTTACTCCACGTGTTGAGAAGCTGCAGGACAGCCAATCAACAAGCGTTTCACTGGTTTGCCCTTAGAAGCCATCACAGCCATGCCTACTAATGGCATGGCTGTGATTGGCCGGTGCATCATGTGACCCAGCCTCTTTATAAGCTGGAGTCACAGTGCTGCAGTCACATGCTCCTTGGGTTAGTGTAGGGAGAGGTAGCTGACTGCGTGAGGGACAGATTTGAGACATTTTAAGACCTGATCCTGCATCCTGAGATAGATTACTTTACTACTGCTGTCTGTGCTGTTGTTCTGAGGACAGATAGCAGAAATTAGA
>BLSH010274774.1:308691-327171 GCA_018402905.1 Glandirana rugosa
AGGGAGTGAAAGACAGGACAACTGTTGTCAAAAAGGTCTGTCTTTCACTCCTTTTCAGGTGTTTTTCCTACAAAAGGAATGAGATGAGATGATCTCTTTTCGTAAAAAATTTTTTTAACACAGACACAACTAGAACCTCAGTCTTTCACTCTCCTTTAGAGAGACTACCTCAGTTTCTATTGTTATTTTTGGGGTGACTCTCAAGATTGGTAAGAGATGAGATGGGTTTTGATTATTTTGTCAAACCCGAGATGATTATGAAATTCCTATTTAGTACTTTTCCAGACCTTATCTCAACTCGCTTGGAGACCTTCAAGCCCAAGACGACCAGCGTTATCCGTGCGATCGTTCGGGTTCCGTCCGGACCCGGACCCGGACTTTGTCCCGAAGTTCGGACGGACCAGCAGAACCCGAACTTCCAGAGGTTCGCTCAACTCTATTCCAGACCTTTTCATGATTTATCCTTAAAGTATTAGTAGAGCCCAAACTGTTTTATTAGTTTTGGGTAGAGTAGAGAATGGTTAGAACTCTCAGTGGGGTTTTTATTGTTATCTTTGACTCCATCAGAGAGATTTCCTCTCACTTTCTGACTCCAAGATCAACACAGACACAATTTTTTTAAAAAATGCTTTTCTCTAGTAGAGTAGAGTAAGGAAAACATCCTTTTTGTGGACTTTTCCTCACTTTCTGTCTGGAAAAACTGTTGTCAACAGGACAGAAAGTGAGGGATTTTTTTCTAACACTGCCCCAGATAGCAGTAAAGACCAGACTGCATTTTATTCCTTTCCCCACTCAAAGAAGATTTTGGTTTCACATATTCTATAAATGTTGGTTTCACCTCAATTGTCTATATGCCACTTTATTCACTCCTGATTCACAGGTTATGTATGAACAACCTATGGGAAATAAAAAAACACCCGTGCAGGCCAGTATATGCGCTAGGGATACCTATGGGTTATGTACCTAGAAATTAGGCAAGCTTTGCCGAAAATGAGGAATTCAGGAAGCATGTCACATTTGCATGTTTGTCTATGTATCATACTAACTAATTAATTTATGATATATATAAATATACCTGCCATAAAGCAAAAAACTATTAATACAGGCCAAAAAGTTCAGGAGCATTGGAAAGACTGGAGCAGAGATGTCAGCAAAACTGCACTAGTAATTTAGATCACCCTGCTTATAAGACCCCATACACACCATCCAACTTTTGTTGTCAGATTGCCTTTAGATTTTCCAAAACCATGTAGTGCAAGGGCCTGCCTGATTACATACAATTTGAAACTCCTAAGGTTTGACCTCATATTATATGTTTTTGGTAAATCTGAAGGAAAAAATCTGCAGAAAATTGGATAGTCTGTATTCAGCTTAAGAGCACAAATCTTGTGAGGTAGCATATTTTTTTTTCGGACTGTTTACCTTGGGACAAAAATATCATGCTATGTTCTACTGTAATTTTACATTACATGTGCACAGAGAAACCCAATATTGAGGACATAATAAAAACATTTCAAATGCACAATTAACTGTGTCTGTTAAAACTGCTAGGTAAGTTTTTTTGCTATAGTATATAAAACAGCTTGTTACTTTATTTTGCTTAAACTAAGCCCAGGTCACATCTTTTTTCAGATGCCTGCTGTCTTGGCCAAGATGTCCCCTGCTGTGAATGCCTATGTGTATGGACTTGGAAATGAGAACTACAGAGGAGGAATTTGGCAATTCCTCACTGGACAAAAAATTGAAAAAACAGAAACGGACAATAAAACTAATTAACACATATTTAAGTTCCTGTTCTGTTTCACACTGTAGCGGCCAAAAATTGGTGTTATAAAAGTGTTTGGATTGTTGTACCTTGAAACAGTTTGTAGTGTGCAACTTTACCGCCAGTGAGGATCTACTTACAGTTTACTTCATGTCATGTGTATCTTCAACTAAAAGACAACCAATGTACAAATAAAAAGGGTGTTTGGGTAATATATTAATGTAATGTAACAATGACTATGTGCCTTAATCAAAATATACTGTGGTGTATTTAAAAAATATAAAAATCTCTAAAAATAAACAAAATTAGGCATGTTATATTAACAAGTAATAAAAAAGACAACAATCATTGAACACCGTTAATTGTAGGTGAACTCCAGGCTGATATAAAATACACACATTAATGCAATTATGTATTCATTCAAAGATTGTTAAATGTATATATTTTTTATGTAAGTACCTGAGTTTTACCTGATATCAGAATTTTGCTATCCCTAGTACAGCAGAGCTCAGACCAGGAGACAGAAAAGTAGCACAAGGACCTAGTTCATTATGTTGCAGTGCTCTTGCTAGCAAGGGAAATGTTATCTGGAAGAAAGAACAAAGAGACAGAGAGATCAGATGTCTGCTGTTTCTCTTTTTACTGTCCAGTCACAAGCTAGGGGAAGGACAGGATCTAAATGTTTTATTAAAATGCAACAGAAAATACACAGGTCTCTTGCCCTGCTAGACAGGGCAGTGCTGGGTAGACAAACAGTGTAAATTTCACAACTGGATTAACAGAAATACAACATTTTGATAGGTAAATCAGCTTTTATATACTGTACTGTTTGTATTTTATCTGCCTATTTAGCTGTTTCCCTGTTTTTAATATTTTAAATCAGGACTGTCAAAGTCAATCCTACAGGGCCATTATCCTCCAACCAATTTTCAGTTTACTAATATCATTCATTGTGTGCTCTATATTTTGGCCAATAATATCTAGTTTAAAAATATCAATTGAAGGGTTTTGGCAAAAAAGAAGGCAGCTTTGTTTTTTGTTTACTTTTTCCTGTTATACGTATGTTCTATTTTGTTTCAATAAATTTGCGCTTTTGATTGATTCAAATATTAGGCGGCTCTGTATTGGTTTCCATGTTCCTCAACAAAAGGAGCTGCCTATCTAGAATATTGGATGGAAGAATGAGCAAGCTCCAACATTTTAAATTTCACCCTGCTTTATAACAAAAATATATTTTTGCATGATTACGCTGCTGAATTATGTGTTAATACATAGTATAATATTTCAAACTCAAGTTGAAAAAAATACTGTAAACCTTTTTCTTAGTCTGCAGTCTCCTTATTGCTGTGAGCCCTTCAATTCGGTTTTCTAAGAACAGTTTTCGAAACACTATAGTTCTTGTTACTTCATTATAGATTGGATCTTTCATGGTTATACAAACATTAACAACAGCTAGGAAAAGTTCTTCTGGTTAGGGCTATTTTGTTTCATTTTGCCACTAAAAATGAAACATCACATTTTCTGTCTGTATTACGGTGCATATTGCTCAATATTCTGATATTTTGAATATGGCCAGTCATAAATTCTGGACCAAATTCACTATAACAGCAATCAGATTCACCCAGCTACACCTATACTCCACCATACAGCAGTATAACCTGTCTTTTCAGAAGTCCAAATATAGGGACGTTTTGGTCAAAATAGGGCGCTGAAAGATAAAAATAAAGGAAGCTCTATATGCCCGATTCGCCCCTGAAACAGAAAACAGGGATGCACCAGACCCCCTGCTGCGAGCTGCTCTGCAAATAATATGAAGCCAGCCTTATTATTGTATGACAAGTTATAACCAAGAGGCATAATAAACGTTTAAGTCACTACCAACAATTTTTTGTCCTCTCTACAGATATGCCTAATAAGATCTTAATGTTCAGAACAAAATGTAATCAAATATAGAATAATTCTGCTTCTATGCAAACCTTCTGACTTGAAGTTGTCACGAGACTTTGCAAACGGCATGTTCATTTTTTTAAACTAATAGCAAAGGAAAAAGGCACATACTACCTTAGCGATTAACCTGCACATGCATAATATATGGTCTGTGTTTTTAAGGTATGTACCAAAACTGTCAAACTTCACACAGTAAATTATATGAGCCATTTATCAAGGTTGAACACATATTTAATCCAGAACTTTTTATTTGCAGATGTTCTCGATGGATTAGTCTCCAAACAATCTGTGCCTTAGCATCTGTTTAAGAAGTGGGTTAGACACAAAAAGGAGGTCACCAGACACAACATCTGTAACTGTAACAAATTGTAGGATAACTGTCTAAAAAGGAGCTTCCCATAAGCTCTGCTTTAAAAAATTTAATTACATGCATGAGAGCATAAACACAGTTGATGGGATATTGCTACTTACAGTAATGTATACCTCTAGATACACATATATACGTCATTTCCCGCAGTTAATGAAATAAAAAATATTTTGATAATTCAGATACAACATATGCCCTTCAAGCTTTTAGCTAAGGCAGAGTATTTGTTATGTAATATGAGTTATTTGCATTAAATTAATTCTAGTTTGTTAAAGTATTTTATTTCATGTCATGGACAAATTAAATAATTTGCAAAAAAGAAGTGCAGTGCATGAATTTCATTAATCGTTTTGAATTTCAATGTATTTGTCAGTATTAGCAAATAGTCTTTTTATCAATATTTTGCCTTGCCTAGTGCTGTAATCAAGATATTATAAGTTCCACAGAATTAATTAATGTGACAAGGGAAATAATTTGATAATTTGTAAATATTCCTGTCACTTTTTTCTGCCATAACAGACCTATTTTTATAGAAATAACATATTGTACCTATGCTTGAGCAAGCAAAATGAATAATATTAGCATGCCCATATAAGAAGCTAATTTCAATATTCTTATCTGAGCTAATAACTTCACACAGAGAAAAACATAGGAGCAGCAGTACCTAGCAACTGCAAGCACTAGAAATGCATAGGGAAAAAAAGGAAAATCTCTCAGTCCAATAGGTAGTGGTTTCCTTTTCTCCAAAAAAATGGTATTTGTTTTTTCACAGGCCACAATCAAAGGTCAGCTAAGCTGGGATCAAACGCCACAGAAGATTACTAGTGCAAAAGATTCTCTAGGCAGGTCTTTGGAATAATCTGCTAAGACGTCTTAGGGCAAATATTAATTATGTAGATACATAGGTCTTAACATTTAAAATTCTATGTCAGTCCTAGAATTAACATTACGAATTGTATCAATTAACAATGATTCAATGCTATCCATCAATGACAAAATGACAGTTAATGCTGAAGCAAAAACACCAATTTACTAAAGAAGCTAAGAATGTTCACACAAACAAATTGTGTGAATATTCACTCTAGTTGGCCTATCATGTGCAGATGAAAAATATAAAACAGTAATTGTGGCTTGATTGGCTAACCAAAGTGGATATTCACACATTATGGGGTTGATTTACCATAATTGAAGATTGCAAAATGTGGTGCAGATGTACATGGTAGCTAATGAGCTTCTAAGCTTGTTTAATTAAACTTTACAAAAAAACTGGAAGAGGATTGCTTTCTATGCAGAGCTGCACCAGATTTTGCACTCTCCAGTTTCAGAAAATCAAGTCCTATGTGAACATTCTCAACTGCCTTAGTAAATCAACCTCATTGAATCAGCCTTCCTTCTTAATGTCTTTGGTCTGTAATACTTATAAAGTATTAAATAAATTGATTAGTCATTTACAAGTAGAATTTTCAGTTGCTGTTGTTTTTCTTAACCACTTCAGCCCCAGAAGGATTCACCCCCTTAATGAGCAGAGCATGTTTTACAATTTGGCACTGCGCTGCTTTAATTGGTAATTGCACAGTCATGCAATGCTGTACCCAAATTAAATTTGCATCCTTTTTTATCCCGCAAATAGAGCTTTCTTTTGGTGGTATTTGATCACCTCTGTGGTTTTTATTTTTTGCGACATAAACGAAAAAATGCTGAAACTATTGAAAAAAAACGATATATCCTACTTTTTGTTATAAAAAATATAATAAATTCAATTTTAGTCATAAATTTGGGCCAAAATGCATTCAGCCACATGTCTCTAGTAAAAAAAAATCAATAAGCATATATTTATTGGTTTGTGCAAAAGTTATAGCATCTATAAACTAGGGTACATTTTCTGGAATTTACACAGCTTTTAGTTTATGACTGTCTATCTTATTTCCTGAGGTGCTATGATGGAAGGCCAGTACAAAATCCCCCCCCCCCCCAAATGACGCCACTTTGGAAAGTAGACACCCCAAGGAATTTGCTGAGAGGCATGTTGAGCCCTTAAAAGTGATTGACAAATGACAAAAAATATTGCTCAGACATGCCATGGATATATGTGTAATTACACCCCAAAATACATTCTGCTACTTCTCCTGAGTATGGGGATACCACATGTGTGAGACTTTTTGGGAGCCTAGCCACGTACAGGACCCTGAAAAACCAATCACCACTTTCAGGATTTCTAAGGGCATAAACTTTTGATTTCAATCCTCACTACCTATCACAGTTTTGGAGGCCATGAAATGCCAAAACACTGACGGTGACACTAGCCAACCAACTAGCTAACCCGTGACACTCAGAAAATAAATGTGTACACTATACTAGTGACACTGGTGACAGGGGGTGAAAGGGTTAACTGGTGGGTGATCAGAGAGTTAAACTTTATTAGGGGGTTAATGGGAGTTACCCTAACCCTAAACCTACCCTAACACTGTTTAGTGCCACAAGTGACACCAATAGAGTGATCAGTAAAAAATATGAAAACTGTATTTGGTGACACAGTAACAGGTAGTGAAAGTGTTAACTAGGGGGGGCGATCAGGGGCCGATCAGTGTGCCTACGTGTCCTGGTATAATGCTTGGTGTACTCACTGTGATTTTCTCTCCTCGCTCGCTGGAACCGAAAAGGGCTCCACAAGTGGTGATGACATCACTTCCTCTGCCTGTGTTTACATTTCACAGGCAGAGGAGGCATTTAATTCGCCAGAACCGATCATCAGGTCCAGGCCAGAAATCATTGGCCTGGGCCTGCAGATTGATTGGTTCTGTAGAGAATCCGATCACCGCAGGGAAGATGGGGCACGTGCGTGCCCCCCCAATCCACGTACAAGACCGATGTACAGGGACGGCGATTCATGCAGGGCTGCCACCTTGCCACTGTATATGTACATGAGCTGGTCGTCAAGTGGCTAAACTAAATGTGTATTTAAATTCACACTTTTCTTGAATCATTAGGCACATGAAAGCATCACTAAATCACTTTTTTTAAATTTTGAATGAGAAATATCTTGCCATAAGTGAAAAATAAAGTCTATAACGTCTATAAGACTATAACACATGATACTTGGCAACTTGTCAAGGAGTCCTGCATAAGAGAACCAGCAAGGCACAACTTGAAAGTTGACCCAGCATATATAATGAGCATTTCGGGATTCGAAATTTGGAAATATGCAAATTTGGCAACTTGAAAATGCCGAAATTCGATATTCGGAAATTAGGAAGTAAAAAATCTGAAAAATCTGAAATTTGAGATTCGTAAATTCGAAAATAAGAAAGAACATTTGAAATAATAACTAACTAATAAATAACTATTAAATTATAGATATTGGAATTTCCTTTCAAATTTGGCTGTTAGTGAACTTAAATATGAGATTTATCACTAACAGCCATATTTTCAATGAAATTCCAATACCTATAATTGAATAGTTATTTATTAGTTGGTTATTATTTCAAATGTTCTTTCCTATTTTTGAATTTTCGGATTTCCGAATTTCTGAATTTCAGAATTTTCAAATTTCGGATTTTCGGCTTTTCTGGTTACCAAATTTCGGAATTTGCGGGATTTGCCGGTTTTCAGATTAGCGAATTTTCGAATTCGAAAAAACGAAAATTCTGAAAAATTCAGAAATTTGAATTCGAAATTCAGAAATTCAGATTCGTCCGAATTTCAAAAAATTTGTTAAGAAACGAATTCAGAACAAAACAAATTGCACATGCCTAGTAATAACATTGTTTAACCACTTGCCGACCGCCCACCGCAGCATGACGGCGGCAATGTGGCTTGTTATCGCGAACCGCCGTCACAGGACGGCGGCCGCGATAACTAGCATTGTGAGCGCGCGCGCCGCCAGAGGCGTGCTCGCACGCTCACTGTGTTCGGGGGGAGCCAGGGAGCGGGTAGGGCGGACTCGATCACCGCCCGCTACCCGCGATGGCCCCCCGCACTGAAAGAATGGAGGTCCGTGTATGTAAACACGGATCTCCGTTCTGTTGAAGGGGGAAGGGCGATGATCACAGCCTTCCTGTATATGGAAGCTGTGATCATCCCCTTTCCCCAGCCAGGGCAGCCCACACACAGCTAGAACACGCTCAGGGAACACAGTTAACCCTTAGAGCGCCCCCTGCAGGTTAACCCCTTCACTGCCAATGGCATTTACACAGTAATCAGTGCATTTTTATAGCACTGATCGCTGTATAAATGCCAATGGTCCCAAAAAAGTGTCAAAATGGTCCGACATGTACGCTGCAATATCGCAGTACCGCTAAAGATCGCCGCCATTACTAGTAAAAAATAAAAATAAAAACCCCAGAAATTAATTCTCATCATCCGTAAATGCGGCAACTTTTGCGCAAGCCGATTGCGATTTTATTTACCAAAAATATGAGGAAGAATATAAATCGGCCAAAACCGATGGAAAAAAATGTTTTTTTAATATTTTTTGTTTGGATTTGTATTTTATCAAAAAGTAATAAATTTGGGTTTTTTTGCAAAATTGTCGCTCTTCTTTTGTTTATAGCGGCAATCAGAAACGGCGCAGAGGGGATCAAATACCACCAAAAGCAAGCTCTATTTGTGCGAAAAAAAAGAACGTAAATTTTGTTTGGGTACAACGTTGCACGACCGCGCAATTGTCAGTTAAAGCGACGCAGTGCCGAATCGCAAAAAGTGCTCTGGTCCTAAAGTGGGAAATCCTTCTGGGGCTGAAGTGGTTAAAAAGACTAAACATTTTTTGTACTATATACAGTAGTAGAAAACATTTTTTCGCTGTACTTTTTTCTTAGCAGCTTGTACAGCGCAGGATTTATCATGTATGAAATTCCTAACATGCAGTAAGTCTCATAAACTGACTGTATGTGCATGTCACTAAATAACTGCTAATAAATGTTTCAACTAGATTGATTGTTTATTACATCCAGTCTCATAGGGTTTGGTCTGACCATCATACTATATGGATGCATAAAATATTTAATTGCAACTCCATAATTTTCTTACAATCGTATCTGTGTATCATACAAAATTTGCATTGAGTCTTAAAAATTACCAAGTGCAGTATCCCATAACAATACAAGTTTTACTTTTTACTGATCTCGTGAAGGCAAACTATATCCAAGTGTCTTTTATGGGTTACTGCAGCTGCCATTCCATTCCTCTCTGCCTTATTAAATAATGAATCTGCCACATTTCTTTTATCCGCACCATGGGTTTAAATACATTCCATAAAAATGAAGTGAATGAGTGTCTCATTAAATACCATGTGGATTAATATAAAAATACCATATTAGGATATTTAAATGATGTCAAATTGGATTAGAAATGGTGACTGAAAACAAAGCCATTCTGTTTTTGTCCTGTATCCCAGAGTGCAGTGAAATCCCATTACATGCCTATCATGAGGATCAGAGCCGAGCCTGCCTCTTATGGTTTTGGACGATGTTCTTATTGAATCACACATGCTGTGAACAATGCTAGATTGTTAAGTGGGGAGACATGTGCTACAGGCAGCTGACTGCTCTCATTGGATTCATAGGATTGTAGCTCATTTTGTCAAACTGCGTACGTCGACAAAGAGAGCTTTCTTAACATCCAATTAGTGGCAAAGTGCAAATGCTACTCTAACATTCAATCAGACACTTCACAACATACCACAATGCAATCTTTACATAATAAAAAAAAATCAATAGTTCTGAGTGGGAAAATGTTGCGAAAGTGTAATGACATAATTGAGGCATTCATTTCAAATTACTTTTGCTTTGTTTGGCATCTCAGCAGAAGAAAATAACATTGGAAACAGCTCATAAAAATGTATTTTCATCTGTACCATGACTGTGAAACATATTGATGTTTCTATGTCTGCCTTTAGTATGTGTTATGGAACTGTCACTGCATGTGTTGTACTGTTAGAAAAAAGACAGGTATGAATGGGTCTAAGGCCTGATTCACACCTATGCATTTTCAGAGCTGTTTGCATTTTGCAGATTTGCACTATAGAGCATGTTCCCTAGGAAACCATGTTAACCACTTCACCCCCGGAAGGATTTCCCACTGTAGGACCAGAGCACTTTTTGCGATTCGGCACTGGGTCACTTTAACTCTTGTACGACGTTGTTCCCAATAGAAATTTGCGTCCTTTTTTTCCCACAAACAGAGCTTTCTTTTGGTGGTATTTGATCGCCTCTGCATCATTTATGATCACCGCTAAAAACAAAAAAAGAGCGACAATTTTGCAGAAAAATCCAATATGTCTTACTTTTTGCTATGATATAAATCCCAAAAAATATATAAAAAAACAAATTTATTCATCAGTTTTGACCGATTTATATTCTTCCTCATATTTTTTGGTAAAAAAAAAAATCACAATTGGCATTTATTGATTGGTTTGCTCAAAAGTTGCTGTGTTTACAAAGGATGAGAATTCATTTCTGGCGCTTTTTACATATTTTTTTTTTTTTTAGAAATTGTGGCGATCTGCGATTGCTATCGGGACTTTGATATTGGGGCGGACATGTTGGACTTTTTTGACACTTTTTTGGGACCAATGACATTTATACAGCAATCAGAAATTTAAATGTCCACTGATTACTGTATAAATGTCATTGGCAGTGAAGGGATTAACCTGGGGGGGGCGATCTAGGGGTTAACTGTGTTCCCTTGGCGTGTTCTAACTGTGAGGGGGCTGGGCTGTCAGGGGGCATAAGAGATCTAACTGATCCCAGTGATAGGGATCAGTAGATCTCTTAGATGCTGCCTGTCAGAACGGGGAACCGCCGTGTTTACATTGGCGGTTCCCCGTCCTTTCCCTCTGGCAGCTCATCGCGTCTCGCCAGCGGACATCGGGTCTGCCCGAGCCGCGGGCACACTCCTCCAGAGTGCATCAGGCAGGAGCGCGCGCCGCTGGCGGTGCACCCATGCCCCCTAGCTGCCTGACTGTAAATCACCGCCTATTTACGGCGATTCACGGTATGCATCCACGCTGTCGCCGTAAATGCAGTGCGCGGTCGTGAACTGGTTAAATGGACTGCAGTGCAAATCTGCAAAATGCAAAAAGCACTAAAAATGCATAGGTGTGAATCAGGCCTTATGTCCTCAAATGTCAGAAGGTGACTTTGCAACCTCCACCTATAATTGAAATATCACTTTTATAAGGAATAGCTGTTTAATCTAAGTGATCAAGCCATGCTTACTAAGATGTTTTTTGTTCTGTTCCCCAAACTTTACTATTAGCATGTTAAAAACAATAAAAGTTGTAAAATACAATACAATGGCCTCTTATTAAATAGGTAATGGTGAATTGTAGCAAATTGAACAACATTTTTCATCATTGGATCACTTCAGACTGCACTGTTAGAGTTTTAATTTGGACGAGTGTTTAGTTTGTTTCTCATAATAATTTGTTCCAATAATAATTTCAATATTGAGCATGTGTTACCCTGGTTTTTATTCTATGTGTGTGTTCACATATGTGTTATAACTTCTATCATTTTCATGTACTTCTCCCACCTGAAGTACCTAGTTGATCCCACCAGTCACCTTTCTTCCTTGTTCTAAACCAGTGTTTCTCAACCTTTTTCAGTCAAAGCGCCCTTTAAAATTATAGACAATCTCAAGGCACCCTTAAAAATTATGGACAGTCTCGAGGTACCCCGTTCTAAAATGTAAAAGACGATTCTAATAGCTTTACACAATGAAGCAACTTCCACATGTAAGACACCCAAAGTTAGAGGGGGTTTATTCTTCCAAAGCAAATACACTTTTGCACACTGGTACTGACTAGTGTTCTAATGTTTCTCTTCTCCCTCAATTTCTCTCCATCAGTCAGCTAATGTCACCCCAGCGCTGAGGGAGAGGGTCACAAATGGGTCAAACAAGGATGCTGTGGAGGCAACAGACATTCTCCTTATTAACGGATGATGTCATTGTTTGTTAGGATGCCAGTGTCTAGAAAGTTATAATGGTGCATAATGAAAACCTGTGGCTTTGTGTAACTAAAAGGCAGGCTTAATTCACCTGCTGGCTTGTATACAATTTTTGGCATTTTGCCAAGGCACCCCTGAAGAAACGTCAAGGCACCCCAGGGTGCCTGGGCATTCTGGTTGAAAAAGGCTGTTCCAAACTGGCCAAAGTACAGAAGCTGATCGGTGTTAGCTTGATCAGCTTTCATCATTTGGCTGGCCATTCATGGACACTGTGCAGACACACAGAATTCCTGTATTGGGTCATTTGTTCAGCCACCACACCCCCCAACCAATCATGAACATACCCCCTGCTCAAGTACAGCCTGCATCTTGCCTCAAGCAGAATAGACTATGGGATGCAGGCACACTGTGTGTCTGCACAGTGTCCAGTAACCCTTCCCCCCACTATCAGGAAAAAGAGGTGCATGGTCACATGCCAGAACTTTTTAACCTTTAAAAAATGTAACACAAATAATTTCTGAAGCTAAGCAAAAGCAGCTATGGAGCCTGCATACATACAAGTCCATCTAGTTAAAAAAAGAGACAATACATATACACTATCTCACAAAAGTGAGTACACACTCACATTTTTGTAAATATGTTATATCTTCTCATGTGACAACACTGAAGAAATTACACTTTGCTACAATTTAAAGTAGTAATTAAAGTAGTGAGTATACAGCTTGTATAACAGTGTTAATTCGCTGTCCCCTCAAAATTACTCAACACACAGCCATTAATGTCTAAACCACTGGCAACAAAAGTGAGTACACCCCTAAATGTCCAAATTGGGCCAAATTAGCCATTTTCCCTCCCCGGTGTCATGTGACTCGTTAGTGTTACAAGGTCTCAGGTGTGAATGGGGAGCAGGTGTGTTAAATTTGGTGTTATCATTCTCACTCTCTCATACTGGTCACTGGAAGTTCAACATGGCACCTCATGGCAAAGAACTCTCTCAGGGTCTGAAAAAAAGAATTGTTGCTCTTGATGGCCTAGGCTAAGACCCTGAAACTGAGCTGCAGCATGGTGGCCAAGGCCAAGCACTCGGGCGGTGCGCTTGCGGTGTCCTGCAAGACACATCTTTGAGGTGGTGTGGGAGCGGCGGTGTATGCACCACTCCTCCACCGCCCCTGCCCATTGATAACAATCGGGCAGTGCTCCCGAAGCGCCTGAACACCAATTCGGAATTGCCGCTAACCGGCACTTTTAATCCCTATTTAACCCCTTGTGGGGGGTTAAAAGCGCACTGCTGCTGCCCGAATAGCTGCGCCAAAGCGCCGCTATAAACATCTGTAAAGCGCCACAAATTAGCTGTGTTTTAGCGCTAACGCTCGGACGGCCTTGGTGTGAAAGGGGTCTTTGGGAAATAGATGTATGAGTGCTTCCAGCATTGCTGCAGAGGTTGAAGGGGTGGGGGTCAGCCTGTCAGTGCTCAGACCATACGCCATACACTGCATCAAATTGGTCTGCATGGCTGTCGTCCCAGAAGGAATCCTCTTCTAAAGATGATGCACAAGAAAGCCTGCAAACAGTTTGCTGACGATAAGCAGACTAAGGACATGGATTACTGGAACCATGTCCTGTGGTCTGATAAGACCAAGATAAACTTATTTAATTCACATGGTGTCAAGTGTGTGTGGTAGCAACCAGGTGAGGAGTACAAAGACAAGTGTTTCTTGCCTACAGTCAAGCATGGTGGTGGGAGTATCATGGTCTGGGGCTGCATGAATGCTGCCAGAACTGGGAAGCTACATTTCATTGAGGGAACCATGAATGCCAACATGGACTGTGGCAAACTGAAGCAGGGCATGATTCCCTCCCTTCGGAGACTGGACCGCAGGGCAGTATTCCAACATAATGACCCCAAACACACCTCCAAGACAACCACTGCCTTGCTATAGAAGCTGAGGGCAAAGGTGATGGACTGCCCAAGCATGTCTCCAGACCTAAACCCTATTGAGCATCTGTGGGGCATCCTCAAACAGAAGGTGGAGGAGCACAAGGTCTCTAACATTCACCTGCTCTGTGATGTCATCATGGAGGGGTGGAAGAGGACTCCAGTGGCAACCTGTGAAGCTCTGGTGAACTCCATGCCCAAGGGGGTTAAGGCAGTGCTGGAAAATAATGATGGCCAAACAAAATATTGACACTTTGGGCCCAATTTTGACATTTTCATTTAGGGGTGTACTCACTTTTGTTACTAAGTAAGGTCAGTGGCATCTTTCTGGGTAATGAATAAGCACTAAATTCTGTGTGTGAAACCCGTCTACCCTTGCCACCTTTCTTCTGTCCTGTGGCATGTCTCATGTTTTATGGATTTACAATGAAGAGCTCATTCAGTACTTTGATGTGCAGCCATCCCTTTCTTCATGTATCTTGATACGGCAGGTGAGCCATGATTTGCACCCATGGGAGGAGTCCCTCATCTGATGTACCTACATTCACCCACCTGAGCGGTGTTTCCTTGTCTTCAGTGTTTCTACCAGACAGAAGCTGTCTGATTAAAAACATCAGAATCTGTGCAACTTCTAATGATGTGAAGAATGAATTTAAAGACAGTATCATATTAAAATATACCCGTATCTTCTTTTTGACCACAGTTAAACTTTTCAGGCCCAGTGCATTAAGGTTTATTTTACACATTAAAGTGTGTTGCTTTAAAACATTTAATTAATTTGAGTGAGCTGCCAATGCTCCAAAATGGACCACAATGTCTCTTACCTAGGTTGAAAAAAGACACAAGTATAATAAGGTCTTAATTTGACTGCTGATGCAGATACTGCTGAACAGGAATCTTAATCCAGCAATCAGCTTCCCATGCACAGATTCAAACAGGAAAGCCTTACTTTGAGTCCACTCGAGGTTCTCATTTTTAACTGAAGCCCTGATGAAGGGGGAGTTCCTTTGACCTCTGAAATGTGTTGGCTGTCTGTTAACACAATGTTAAATAATGAATTTGGACTCAAACTTATCTTCTGGTCTGGCGTTCCTTCCATATATAGAGAGAAATACAAAAAGAGAGGGGCGCACTGACCTTGTGCAATACCATGAAACCATTTATTAAAGTTTAAAATCCTGCATAAAATATACTCACAAGCGGAGCAATGTCAAAGGCATGTAGTCATAGACAGTGACTTCAGTCTATCTCCACCACAGCTAGGGAGAATCCAGACGGCATCCTACACAAGGCTAACGCGTTTCCAGGGCGAACCCTCTTCTTCAGAGCGTAGCGATCAAATGAGCTGTCCCTCTTAAATACCCGAATGTGAGTGACTCAGATCCCTCCCTCCTCTAAAGGGCGAGGCCTTGGGAGGAGGATAAGGAGGGGAAAAAAGGGCCTCCTCCAATAGTAGCTGGTGCTCATATACTACACCCTCCTATATCCCCCTATTACTGGACACCCACAGTTGGTTACGTTCCTTCCATATATAAGCATGTCTTTTTCTGCTAATTTGTATTTTATCGGGGCAGTTGCCTTTTTACTACTTGTAATTTCAAGTACGTTTTAGGTAAGACTGCATAATGCCCATAGCAGAGAAATGTTTTTCCTTTTCACCCTTCAGTTCTTTTATCTTTTACCCCCACCTAACAACTGTACTTTTATTTTCTCCATCAGTTCATCCCCCACAGCTATTACCTTTTGTATCTCTTGACCCTCCCTCTTAGATTGTAAGCTCTAACAAGTAGGGCTCTCCGGTTCCTCCTGTAAATGTACTTTCTGCCCTAATGTTGTAAAGTGCTGCACAAACTGTTGGTGCTATATAAATCCTGTATAATAATAATAATAATATCTTTGCCCTTGACCTTCTTTATCTGCCCTTGAAACCAGTCAGCAGTTATGCATACTAGAAACAGAAGCTGCATGTTCTCTAACATGATCCACTGCAGAGATTTATTTTGTGCTGTAAGGGTTGAGCAGGTGTCTTCCTAGATGCCATTTTATGTGATATAGTAAATATTTAAAGAAAATTTGTGAGTACCACGTTTTACTACATCTAACAAAGGTTATATGAAGGTGTCACGTGATGTTTGTGCACTTTCTGTTGTTCTATAGCACTCTGTAAAAGGAACATTTGGATTTCATTTTCATTTATGCCAGCAATTAATTACAGGGGGTGGAGGAAGTTGTAGGGGGCCCAGAGCTTTAAAACAAAAAAATATATATTTTTAACTGAGCTGAGTTGCAAACTAAAATTTTTTAAACCTATTTATCTGGGAGTCCCAGTAATTCCTAAAGCATACAAGACATGTGACAACAAGGAAATCTGGCAGGCGGTGGATATATTAGGCAAGAAAGTAGCTGCTGTATGAGAATTAGTTCTCTGTATTACGTAAAGCGTCATTTACAAAGAGCTAAGATTTTGCCTTTCATCCCCCTAGAATTAGCTAGTGGAAATCTGTCTGTAATGAACTCTTGACCTTACAGCAAGCAATTAAAAAACCTTATAACTGAAGATTCACAAAGCTGTCACTAGGCATTATATTTTTAACTTGAAGTTTGTACTCAATAAATAATGTAGCTTGAGGCATGGGGATTACATTCCAAGTAAGCTTACCAGATGACCAGCTGACCAGATATTTAATAAAGTAACCCTGTATTGGCCCCAATCTTAGCCGTGCGGCAGGGCAACAGGGACTGGCTAATGCTGGTAGTGCTATCAGCTTCTAAAATACAGTTCCAACACCCCTTAAGATGAATTCCATTCATGGATATTTTTACATAATTGCATTGGTCAAGCTTTGACCAATGTAACTATGCATACCTAGGTGATGCCCCTGGAAGCTGGAAATCCCTGTAGTAGGCACCACTTCTACAGTGATCTCCACTAGCTTTTGGTTCCCACACCAAGTGGCTGCCCTGCTTTATAGTGCAAACAGGAGGTTGTCCACAGGTGCCATTTAGGCAATACTTTACATTTTACTCAGTGAATGCAAACATTCTCTGATTGGATGAGGTGAAGAGGCAAGGCAGCAGTGTTTTGATCTCCACCATGTCCAATCAGTGAAAAACTTTGCATTAATTGAAAAAATGCAAAGTGTTCTCCAAATGGTGCCCATGCCAAATGGGCAACCTCCTGTTTTCAGCAAGCAGCAGTGCAGCTTCTCGGCATGGGACCTAGAGATTAGTGGAGATCACTGTATTAGCAGGGACTACAGCTTCCTGGGGGATTGGCCAGGTATATTATATGCATAATTACTTGGTCCAAGCAGAACTCAGGCTGGGTTCACACCATTGCATATTGGATGCGGATTTCCCGCATCCAATTCGCAATAGCAGGAGATTTTGACCAGCTCTCTATGGAGCTGGTTCACATACCTCTGCAGCGGGTCCGGTGCGTTTTGCATAAAAACGCTGTGGGACGTTTGGTCTGTTTCAGGTCCAAATTCAGCCCAAAATTTGGGCTGAGATCAGACCTGATACGGTAAACCAAGACGCACCGGACCCCTGCTGTGAGCCACTGCGTGTTCTAGTGTGAACCCAGCCTAAGTGTGTAAGTGTGTAAAAATATCCATACTTGGAATTCAGCTTTATACTTTACTATGGAAACACAAAATGATTAAAAGCGACATGCAGGTATATTCTGTCACTGCATCCACCATGCAGTGCCTGAGCCAGTTAACTGAGACATTTTGGGAGAACAGCGTGCCTATGTTTTGACTTTCACAAAGTTGGTCTTTGTACTTTTATAGAGTCCTCTGTGGGCACGCAGCACCCCCCTCCCCAGTGTGACGTGTATGGGCTGGCGGGGTTTTGGTATGTCCGGGGCGGCAGCACACAATGTGAGTCTGTTGAGGTGAACATTATCATAAAGCATGTTTGAAATTACCCTTATTATGATCTGACATATTGTTATTTGGTATATGAATGAATCTCAAACCTTTTTTCTTTTGTGCAGTGCTAAATATTCTATGGGTGGCTCATAAATCCCTTATGATGCCTAATTAAGGCAAAACATGTAGGATGTACCCCACCGAATTGTGCCACCTTCCATGAATTTGTACTGAAAATGCAAGCTAAACCAATGTACATGTACTGTTTTTAACCACCTCCCACCCGGCCACTGTACATATACGGCCGGGTGGGAGCTTCCCCGTTCTGACAGGACGTGCATATACGTCCTGCAGAATGGGTACTGGCAGCGCGGCCACGCGGCGCGCTGCGGCTGGATCCTGTGATCATTATGATCACAGGATCCAGCCGAGCAGAGATCGGGTTATGGGCGCTGTGATTGGCCCTCCTGATCATGTGATGGCTGTGTCCAATCACAGCCGTCACATTGTAAACAGAGACTAACGTCTCTGTGACAGTTCTCACCCCGCCGAGCTCAGTGAGAGCTCAGTGCGGGGGGGGGAGGGAGGGGGGAATCTGCAGCTATGTGACAGCTCTCTGCATGATGATGATTTCATGCAGAGAG
>BLSH010274774.1:382364-394910 GCA_018402905.1 Glandirana rugosa
GTCCCACCCAGGCCAAGGAAGGACCAGAAGGTCGTACAGGTCCCGATAGAGGAGTAGGTCCTACCTCACCACCTACCCTCCCAGCAGACAGCATAGACGCAGATACCCATCCCCAAACAAAAACCACCGGGCATACAATATCTTAGCAAAGTTTCTATGTAAGGCCTACTTAAATAACTCTAGAAACTTTTCAACTTTATGTCCCACCCGGTAAATATACCTATGTGGAATTATTTTACCCTTACCAACCACTATAATTGAAGGACAAACACCATGACCCTCTTCCTATTGAAAAAACAAAAGTTGGATTCAAAATGGCCGACTTCCAAATGGCCGCCATGGTCACCACCCATCTTGAAAAGTTTCCCCCCTCACATATACTAGTGTGCCACAAACAGGAAGTTAATATCACCAACCATTCCCATTTTATTAAGGTGTATCCATATAAATGGCCCACCCTGTATTTCAACTTTTCAAAGATCTCAATAAATTCATCCGGAATGTATCTTTGAAACGATTCTATAACATACGGGCCACCAAAAACAAACCCCTACCCATAGACGCAGATACGACAGACGACCCTCCCATCCACCACTCCATCCTGGATGAGGAGATAGCCCTGGACATGCTGGAAGACCAGGAAGGAACCGGACCCACCCTGGACCTCGAAGACCCAGGGCTAGATGGCCTGCTGTACACCCAACCCCTCTTCCCATCCCCTACAGTCAAACACACCACCCTCTCACCCACCGTCCATCTTCAATCCCACACAATCCAAAGGCCCTTGTATTGATACCTTCTACCATATAGTTTATTCTGACCTACTCGCTATGTGCCAGCGCATCACTTCAGAAAAACCACAACCTTACAAATCCTGAAAAGCTAGCCCTCAACACTCTACAATCTAACGAGAAAATCATCATAAAATCCATGGATAAAGGAGGTGGAATTGTCATCCAAGACAAGAAGGATTACATCAGGGAAGCCCCCAGACTATTAAGTGACAAACACACATATACCCAACTGTCTCAGGGCCCATTACCGGTTTTCACATCAGAGGCTACCATCTTAGTGAACCAAGCACTAATAAACAAAGTCATAACCAAGAATGAAGCATCCTTTCTGGTCAAGAATTTCCACCATACTCCATATTTCTACCACTTGCCTAAAATTCACAAATGCAGTACCAACCCACCAGGGAGACCCATCGTAGCTTCCATGAATAGCATCACCAGCGGCTTTTCCCAATTCATGGACCACTTACTACAACCATTTGTCCATAATCTTCAATCTCAGATCAGAGATGGGACTCACTTTCTAGAACAGCTTGAACCATATAGATGGGAACCCACTTACTCCTGGCTCTCCCTTGAAGTCCAGTCCCTTTATACCTCTATTCCCCATGAGGTCAGCTTGCAAGCTATTGAATACTTCCTTATGGGTGATGAATCCATGCACCCCGACCAAACTCAGTTCATCCTAGATGCTATTCATTTCTGTCTAACACACAATTACTTCAAATTCCAGGACAACTACTACCTCCAGACCAATGGCACAGCCATGGGAACCAATTTTCGCATCCTCCTATGCCAACTTAACTATGGGCCTCTGGGAGATCAAATACATCTGGACCTACAATCCATATACCTCACAAATCATTTTCTATGGCCGTTAAATCGATGATGTCATTATCATCTGGGAAGGGGACACTGATAACATCAAACAGTTTGTCACTCATTGTAACAACAACAATATGGGCCTTACCTTCACCTCCATCCAGGACAATGACTATTTAGCATTCCTACATTTGGACTTCTACCACAAAAGCGGGAAAATCCATGCCAAAAACTACTACAAACCCACCGCAGGAAACTCATTCCTACACTATAAAAGCTGCCACCATCCTCACTGGCTGAATAGCATACCTAAGAGCCAATTCTGCCGCCTGAGACATAACTGCACCAAAAAAAGGGACTACCTTACTTAAAGTGAGACCCTTAAATGAAAATTTCAAGAAAAAGGCTACCCACAAAAACTCGTTGAACAAGCCTGTGCCACATATGGAAACAATGACATCCCTCCCCCTAAAGCCAAAAACAAACCCAGCGTTCTCCGGTTCAACCACTCAGTTCCATCATAAACACAAACATATGGAGCATATCATACGCAAACATTGGCCCCTACTACTACAAGACCCCCTTCTCAAAGACACTATACCAACTCACCCCCTATTCTCTTACAGAAAAGCCCCTAATATCAGAGGACACATTGCACCCAGCAAACTAAATAACAAAAAAGACACAACACCATCATTGAAATTCTTCCCAACCGTTGGAATGTACCAATGCTGGGAACCCCTCTGCCTTACATGCAAATTTGTCCGCCATGGACAGAAAGAGTCCACTGTCAAAGGAAAGACCTACACTATCAAAGAACATTACACTACACTATCAAAGAAGGAGGTATTAACAAAGAACTTGACATCAACACCATTCTTTGACCCCTGACCGACAATCCCTCACCCACTGTTGTCCGCAGTGGATCATGCCTCCATTAAAATTCTGCCAGGCTACCCCACACCTCTGGACTTTTTCCCCCTTCTCCCTCACTCCTACACAGTCTCTCACCACACTGTAATCCTCTTCATATGACACACTCACCACCATCACATCCGATTCTGTCACCTGCAGACTGCTCCCCAGCTCATACACCAACAGAATTCATCTCGGTTAGCCCCCACCCATGCCTCTCACTTGGTAATTTATTCACATATACACAGAGTGTTCCAGCATTTGCCCCATCTGAGTTTAACTATGTCCTTTATTGTCAGTTAGCCTTCCTGTTCCTCTCTCCCCCAGCTGCACATCGGTACATCAGCATCGATCAAAGCAGCGCCAGTACCGATTTCCATATCATTCCTCAGGAACCCTCGCTCACAGAGACCTGCCTCTAGCCTTCCCCTTACCCTTCCCCCTCACCTATCATAAGTCCTCACCAACCTTAGGATGTTTGTCTGAAGAAGGAGCTGCGCATGCTCCGAAACATGTCACCACCCATTGCCTTTCACTGATGCTTGCATCCTCGTGCGTTCCAGCGGGAACAGGAACCGGGAGTCTCCTCTACACCAGCATGCCATTGAACAAGTGGATGACAGCTGCAGGCCGGCTTCCTTCACTCTCCACAGGCGGGAGAACTTGTCAGAGACCCTTTCCAGCTTCCTTACATGCCTTAAAACACCAGCTATTCTGTAAGTGTTTACCCTCTGTGCGCCAGAATTAACCATCTACTGCTGCACTTAGAGACTTTTTGTTTTTGCTTATATCCTCCAGAAAGACTACTCCTAACAGATGGATGTACGAGACTCCACACTATACTCCTGTATATGCCCATACTATCTGACACCCTGTAAGTGATTTTAACCGTTTGTGCACCTAAAAAATTTTACGCATTACACATAAAGGCGCCTTTCTGCTTATCTTCCTCAACCTCTAGAGTTGCTTCTGCTGTCTGAATGCTGCCCTAACGACCACCACCTGACCACTAGCCCTGCCATCCAAACACTGGAGCACCTTTACCACCTCACTCCTACACAATCCTATATCCACAGTTGATCCAAAGGAAGGCAAAAAACCCCAGCAAAGCATGATCCAATTTGCTACAGCAGGGGAAAAAATTCCTTCCTGATCCTCCAAGAGGCAAACGGATATTCCCTGGATCAACTTTACCTATAAATGTTAATACCCAGTTATATTATGTAGATTTAGGAAAGAATGTAGGTCTTTCTTAAAGCAATCTACTGTGCTGGCCAGAACCACCTCTGGAGGGAGTCTATTCCACATTTTCACAGCTCTTACTGTGAACAAACCTTTCCATATTTGGAGATGAAATCTCTTTTCCTCCAGGTATAAAGAGTGCCCCCTTGTTCTCTGTGATGACCTTAAGGTGAATGACTCAACAAGTTCACTATAAGGACCCCTTATGTATTTATACATGTTGATCATATCCCCCTTAATCTCCTCTTCTTAAGAGAAAATAAATTGTGTTCCTCCAGTCTTTCCTCGTAGCTGGAAACATTCATCCACATTTCCCATCCCACTGATCTTCACCTTGTATGTCCTTTTCCCTCTATACATACTCCCAACCACTTCCCTGTATCGCTTTGCATTTTTCACTGTGGTTATTCTTTGACTGCTTGGTATGAAGCAGCTTCCTGGTGAAACTCTGAATTAACAGCCACTTCCCTGGAGAACTCTGCAGTTTGAGACCGGACTCCATTTCTCCACTGGGAATGAGGGATGATGTATTACTATATGCTGGTTTCCCATGCTTCTGCAGTGAGTGCAGTACTGTTTATTATTTGTTTTTAACTATCATAAAGCTGCCCTTAGATGGTAGTGCCCTCTTCTGTTTTGTTTCTATACACTGTCTCCCAAAAGTGAGTACACCCCTCAGATTTTTGTAAATATTTTATTCTATCTTTTCATGTGAGAACACTGAAGAAATGACACTTTGCAATGTAAAGTAGTGAGTGTACAGCTTGTATGACAGTGTACATTAGCTGTCCCCTCAAAATAACTTAACACACAGCCATTAATGTCTAAACCGCTGGCAACAAAAGTGAGTACACTCTTAAGTGAAAATGTCCAAATCGGGCCCAATTACCATTTTCCCTCCCCGGTGTCTTGTGATTCAATAGTGTTAGAAGATCTCAGTTGTGAATGGGAAGCAGGTGTGTTAAATTTGGTCTTATCACTCTCACTCTCTCATACTGGTCACTGAAAGTTCAACATGGCATTTCATGGCAAAGAACTCTCTAAGGATCTGAAAAAAAGAATTGTTGCTCTACATAAAGATGGCCTAGGCCAGGAGTAGGGAACCTGCGGCTCTCCAGCTGTTATATAACTACATTTCCCATGAGGCATTGCAAGGCTGATGGATACAATTACTCCCAGAAGCATGATGGGAAATGTAGTTCTACTACAGCTGGAGAGCCACAGGTTCCCTACCCCTGGCCTAGGCTATAAGAAGATTGCCAAGACCCTGAAACTAAGCTGCAGCATGGTGGCCAAAACCATACAGCAGTTTACCAGTACAGGTTCCACTCAGAACAGGCCTTGCCATGGTTGACCAAAGTAGTTAAATGCACATGCTCAGCGTCAAATCCTGATGTTGTCTTTGGGAAATAAACATATGAGTGCTGCCAGCATTGCTGCAGAGGTTGAAGGGGTGGGGGGTCAGCCTGTCAGTGCTCATGCATGGCTGTCATTCCAGAAGGAAGCCTCTTCTAAAGATAATGCACACGAAAGCCTGCAAACAGTTTGCTGAAGACAAGCAGACTAAGCACATGGATTACTGGAACCATGTCCTGTGGTCTGATGAGACCAAGATAAGCTTATTTGGTTCAGATGGTGTCAAGCGTGTGGGGCGGCAATCAGGTGAGAAGTACAAAGACAAGTGTGTCTTGCCTACAGTCAAGCATGGTGGTGGGAGTGTCATGGTCTGGAGTTGCATGAGTGCTGCCGGCACTGGGGAACAGTTCATTGAGAGAACCATGAATGCAAACATGTACTGTGACATACTGAAGCAGAGTATGATCCCCTCCCTTCGGAGACTGGGCCACAAAGCAATATTCCAACATGATAATGATCCCAAACACACCTCCAAGACAACCACTGTCTTGCTAAAGAAGCTAAGGGTAAAGGTGATGGACTGGCCAAGCATGTCTCCAGACCTAAACCCTATTGAGCATCTGTGGGGCATCCCCAAATGGAAGGTGGAGGAGCGCAAGGTCTCTAACATCCATTAGCTCCATGATGTTATCATGGAGGAGTGGAAGAGGACTCCAGTGGTAACCTTTGAAGCTCTGGTAAACTCCATGCCCAAGAGGGTTATGGCAGTGCTGGAAAATAATGGTGGCCACACAAAATATTGACACATTGGACCCAATTTGGACATTTTCACTTAGGGGTGTACTCACTTTTGTTGCCAGCGTTTTGACATTAACCACTTGCCGACCGCCCGCCGCAGCGTGACGGCGACAAGGTGGTTCGTTATCGCGAACCGCCGTCACAGGACGGTGGCCGCGATAACTAGCATTGTGAGCGCGCGCGCGCCGCCGGAGGCGCGCTCGCGCGCTCACTGTGTTCGGGGGAGCCAGGGACCGGGTAGGGCGGACTCGATCGCCGCCTACTTGCCGCGATGGCTCCCCCGCACGGAAAGAACGGAGGTCCGTGTATGTAAACACGGACCTCCGTTCTGTTGAAGGGGGAAGGGCGATTATCACAGCTTTCCTGTAAGTGAAAGCTGTGATCATCCCCTTTCCCCGGCTAGGGCAGTCCCCCCACAGTTAGAACATGCCCAGGGAACACAGTTAACCCTTAGAGCGCCCCCTGCAGGTTAACCCCTTCACTGCCAATGGCATTTACACAGTAATCAGTACATTTTTATAGCACTGATCGCTGTATAAATGCCAATGGTCCCAAAAAAGTGTCAAAATGGTCCGACATGTCCGCTGAAATATCGCAGTACCGCTAAAAATCACAGATCGCCGCCATTACTAGTAAAAAGTAAAAAAAAAAATAAAAACCCCAGAAATTAATTCTCATCATCCGTAAACGCGGCAACTTTTGCGCAAACCAATCAATACATGCTGATTGCGATTTTTTTTACCAAAAATATGAGGAAGAATATAAATTGAACAAAACCGATAGAAAAATTTTTTTTTTTATATTTTTTTTTTGGATTTGTATTTTAGAAAAAAGTAAGAAATGTGGGTTTTTTTGCAAAATTGTCGCTCTTCTTTTGTTTATAGCGGCAATCAGAAATGACGCAGCGGTGATCAAATACCACCAAAAGAAAGCTCTATTTGTGGGAAAAAAGGGACGCAAATTTCGTTTGGGTACAACGTCGCACGACCGCGCAATTGTTAGTTAAAGCGACGCAGCGCCGAATCCTTCCGGGGCTGTGTGTGGAATTATTTTGAGGGGACAGCAAATTTACACTTTATACAAGCTGTACACTCACTACTTTACATTGTAGCAAAGTGGCATTTCTTCAGTGTTGTCACATGAAAAGATATAATAAAATATTTACAAAAATGTGAGGGGTGTACTCACTTTTGTGATATACTGTATGTGCACTGGAGTTACTCAAGACCCTGGTATATGAGGAGCTGCAGCCACCATCAAGGGCTACTATATTTTCCACTGATTTTGGCTTTTAAAGGGCTGACATGTTGGATTGTTTACACATATTTTTTTCTTCCATTTACTGTTCCATTAACAAAGTTCACTGTCCCACATTCCTGTTCAATTTCATCAGGAGATTTCATGATAATCTTCTCTCCGCACCTGGGGTATATTAATATTTAACAGCTACATGTGACACACATTAAACATTTGTATTCCCACCCCATCAGAGAAAACAATTGTAAATTTTTATATATAATTGTTTATGATAACATATTATATTATTCGATATCTGTGCTTTTTATTTACATATTGTATCTTCCCTTATTTCAATTTAAAATTGGATGGCAATTGTCCTGCATACTGTATCTTATATCATACTAGCATGTATTCCACCACTTATCTTTTCTATTTTTACTCACATTTCTACTCACATCTGTAGGTACAGTATCTGTAGTTTCCCTATAAGAATAGCGGCTGTTTTTTGAGAGTACTAATATATTCCCTTAATGTGTCTGCTAATTCATTTGTGCCCTTTCAAGCCTGTTCTTGCTACTTCCTACATGCAATAGTTCTTCCTATTATTCTTTTCTTTCTTTTCTGCTAAAAAAAATGTTTTCTCAAGGCATCTACACTCTAATTTATAAATTCTATTTAACCCCCAAACAGCCTAACCCAACATGTTTCACCACTTCTTTGTTAATATGGTGCTCAAAAGTGCTCAAGGCGCAAGTTCCACACATAACCTCAAAAAATAAAGGTCTCTGGCATGTGGAACACCACAGTCTTATAGATACTGTAGACCTACCCAGTAGTAACCATGAATAACCAAATCATGCACTATTATGTTCATTGTGTCACGTCCGCCTAAACTCCGCTGCCACACAGCTGCCACTTTTTATGTGGGAGGTAAACCATGTCTTCTACTATAATCTTAATAATAGGTACACCTTCCCCTAGCAACTTTATATGGACCTCTTCAATACTATGAACTTTAAATATTTTTATATGTACAGGTATATATTTATTATCTTATTTTGGTATCAGTGGCGGCTAGTGAAGTTTTAGGATGGGGGGGCACCAGGACTCGCCCTTCCTTTTTGACCCCACCTACTTCTCATAAGCCCCACCCCTTATAGAATCCACCCACTCCCTCCCCTGTATTCCACATATTGTGTCAGGAGTATACAGCTCAGCATCATAGGACACAGTATACAGCCCCAGAATCACAGGTGGGGTATAGTGCAGCCAGTACACAGGTATTGCAGCCAGCCAGTATGCAGGTATTGCAGCCAGCCAGTACACAGGTATTTCAGCCAGCCAGTATATAGGTATTGTAGCCAGCCAGTACACAGGTATTGTAGCCAGCTGGTACACAGGTATTGTAACCAGCAAGTACACAGGTATTGCAGCCAGCCGGTACACATGTATTGCAGCCAGCCAGTACACAGGTATTGCAGCCAGCCAATACACAGGTATTGCAGCCAGCCAGTACACAGGTATTGACAGTACACAAGGTATTGCAGCCAGTCACTACACAGGTATTGCAGCCAGCCAGTACACAGGTATTGTCAGTACACAGGTATTGCAGCCAGCCAGTACACAGGTATTGCAGCCAGCCAGTACACTGGTATTGTAGCCAGCCAGTACATATGTATTTTGCAGCCAGCCAGTAAACAGGTATTGCAGCCAGTCAGTACACAACTATTGCAGCCAGCCAGTACACAGGTATTGTAGCCAGCCAGTATACATGTCTTCTAGTCAGCCAGTACACAGGTATTGCAGCCAGCCAGTACACAGGTATTGTCAGTACACAGGCATTGCAGCCAGCCAGTACATGGGTATTGAAGCCAGCCAGTACACAGCTATTGTCAGTACACAGGTATTGCAGCCAGCAAGTACACAGGTATTGTCAGCACACAGGTATTGCAGCCAGCCAGTAAACAGGTATTGTCAGTACACCGGTATTGCAGCCAGCCAGTACACAGGTATTGCAGCCAGCCAGTAGACGGTATTACAGCCAGCCAGTACACAGGTATTGTCAGTACACAGGTATTGCAGCCAGCCAGTACACAGGTATTGCAGACAGCCAGTACACAGGTATTGTCAGTACACAGGTATTGCAGCCAGTCAGTATGCAGCACAGCATAGCAGCACATACCTGCCTCAGGCCCAGGGGACAGAAGTCGAGTCAGGTCGCTCGCAATCACATGGCTGGTACACAGGTATTGTAGCCAGCCAGTACACAGCTATTTTGCAGCCAGCCAGTGCACAGGTATTGCAGCCAGCCAGTACACAGGTATTGTAGCCAGCCAGTACACAGGTATTGCAGCCAGCCAGTACACAGGTATTGTACCCAGCCAGTACACAGGTATTGCAGCCAGCCAGTAAACAGGTATTGCAGCCAGCCAGTACACAGGTATTGCAGCAAGCCAGTACACAGGTATTGTCAGTACACAGGCATTGCAGCCAGCCAGTACACAGGTATTGAAACCAGCCAGTACACAGCTATTGTCAGTACACGGGTATTGCAGCCAGCCAGTACACAGGTATTGCAGCCAGCCAGTACACAGGTATTGTCAGCACACAGGCATTTCAGCCAGCCAGTACACAGGTATTGTCAGTACACAGGTATTGCAGCAAGCCAGTACACAGGTATTTCAGCCAGCGAGTACACAGGTATTCTCAGCACACAGGTATTGCAGCCAGCCAGTACACAGGTATTACAGCCAGCCAGTACACAGGTATTGTCAGTACACAGTTATTGCAGCCAGTCAGTACACAGCACAGCAGCACATACCTGCCTCGGGCCACGGTGACAGGAGTCGAGTCAGGCCACTCTCAATCACACGGCCAACCAGCAGGAATCACAGGCGTGCATCAGCCCGACTTAGCACCAGCATGTCCGCCAGTCCTGCCCCCGCTCCTGACCAATCAGTCACTGTCTGGATGACAGCGACTGAGGCCAGAGCCAATTAGTGAATATATGTGCGCTTTGCTGGCGCACATATACTATATTTAATGGCCAACCAATAGGCTTTGGGAATTGCTGTTAGCAGACAGCAAGTGACAGCATGGGGAGGCAATGCACTAGCGCCCTCTATAGAGCAGACGCCACTGTTTGGTATCCAATTGCTTAGTTTTTCTACTCCTACAAAATCAATGGTCATCTATTTATTTAACAATTACTAGTACTACAATCAATAAATATTACTTCTTCTTGGATTTTTTTATCTATAAATCATAAATAACATTTTTACTTTTCTAGTTATTATTTAAAGACCTGCTGTTGTGGTTTCTATTTCTCCATTTCCATCTGAGGAGATTAATTTATCATTTCATGTTTCTATACTTTTATAGTCACCTGAAAAAATTATTTGTATCTTGAATACATTTATTTTAATCTATTTACATTATTTGCACAAAGGGGAGATAGGTAAAGTCCTCATTTAGATCATCTGGACTTTAAGAATCCAGAGTTAAGTTCCATCCAGCTTCAGAGCACAATCGTTTTAGGTTCAAATCACATTTACTAGGTGCCATTTTTTCCACTAGAATATCTCGAAATTTTAATTTCATCCTTCCTTCAAGTTTTTCCCACATGTACTACTGTGCAAAAGTTTTAGGCAGGTGTGAAACAATTCTGTAAGCTATGCTTTCAGAAATAGAAATGTTAATAGTTTATTCTTATCAATTAACAAAATTGAACAGAAGAGAAATGCAAATCAAATCAATATTTGCTGTGACCATCCTTTGCCTTCAAGACAGCATCAATTCTTCTAGGGACGCTTGCACAAAGTTTTTGAAGGAACTCGGCAGGTAGGTTTTTCCAAACATCTTGAAGAACTAACCACTTCTGTGGATGTAGGCTGGCTAAAATCCTTTTGTCTTTTCATGTAATTCCATATTTGACAGACTCAATATTGAGATCAGGACTCTTTGTTCTTCTTTACACTAAAGATAATTCCTAATGATTTTGGCTGTGTGTTTGGGGTCATTGTCCTGCTGCAGAATACATTTGGGGCAAACACATGCCTCCCTGATGGTACTGCATGATGGATAAGTATCTGCCTGAATTTCACAACATTGAGGACACCATTGATCCTGACCAAATCTCCAACTCAGAAATTCAGCCCCGAATATGCAAGGAACCTCCACCATGCTTCACTGTTGCCTGCAGACATTCATTGTTGTACCGCTCTTCAGCCCTTCGGCGAACAAACTGCCTCCTGTTACAGTCAAATATTTAACATTTCATCAGTCTAGAGCAGTGGTTCTCAACCTCAGTTCTCAAGTACCCCCAACAGGCCATATTTTGGGAGCTTCCCTTAGATAAAATAACTCTTAACAATACCATGTCATTGATATTGATTTAAAGCAGCTGTGCGAAGTAAAGGAAAACCTGAAAACATGGCCTCTTGGGGGTACTTGAGAACTGAGCTTGAGAAACACTGGTCTAGAGCCCCTGCTGCCATTTTTCTGCACCCCAGCTCCTATGTTTTCATGCATAGTTGAGACACTTAGCCTTGTTTCCAAGTTGGCAGTATGGCTTTTTGGCTGCAATTCTTTCATGAAGACCTCTTCTGGCTTTTCCATACAGTAGATAGGTGTACCTGGGTCACACTGGTTTTCACCAGTTCTGTGCTGATGGCACTGCTGGACGTTACTTGATGCTGAATGGGAAGGAATCATGATGTGTCTTTCATCTGCTGCATTCCTTGGTTGACCACTGCATCTACGGTCCTCTGCATTGCCTGCTTCTTTTTTGCTTCTTCAAAAGAGCTTGAACAGCACATCTTGAAACCCCAGTTTGCTTTGAAATCTTTGCTTGGGAGAGACCTTGCTGATGCAGTATGACTACCTTGTGTCTTGCTGCTGTGCTCAGTCTTGCCATGGTGTATAACAGCGGCGGCTGGTGTGGGAGGGGCGCTGGGGCGCCGCCCCCCGCCGGCAAAAGACGAAAAAAAAAAAAAGTCAACCCCGCCCACCTACAGGTGGCGCCGGTACATTGACTTTCTTTTTTTTTTTTCTTTTCGGCTCCTTGGCTGTCACATGACAGCCAAGTAAGTGAGCCTATTGGTCAGCCATTCAAGCCTATGTATGTGCGCTTGTTCCTGCGGCCATGCATTGGCTGATTGGCTGCCCTGAGCCTCCGCTCAGGGTGATAGGATGAGGGGCTGGGGGCGGGTCACTGTGGCAGCGGAGGTGACTTCCGCTCCCACAGAGACCATGACCACCCGGGGACGACGAGGGGGGGACAGCCGCTCTCCGTGTGCCGAATCTCTGCAGACCCAGCGCGCTCTCGCATGCCGAATCTCTGCAACATCCTGCCTGCTGGATGGGGTAAGTGCAGGGGGGG
>BLSH010274774.1:398120-417646 GCA_018402905.1 Glandirana rugosa
AAGAAACAAATCTGATCATTGGAGGAGAGCAGGCTGAGTTTCCAGCACAGCTGTCAGAGAACTGACCATGGTGTGTTCTCCTGCTTAGTGTGGTCAATTTTTATTAGGAAAGCAGAGGGACTGGCAGGAACACAAGGGTTTCCACACAGGAAGCAATACAAAGAAAACAGAATACTTTTTCCTTCAAGTACATGATACAGCAGGTACATATCAGGAATATGAAATGTTGGGGTATCAAACACTTTAAGCACTTTCTGCAGGGACATTTAACTAGTCGAAATAGATATATGGGACATTGTAAGAAAGATTTAAGTAGCAAAGTTCAAAATTAAACATAGAATGCCTTTTAGTATTATACCATGCTGTCACTTCAACGCATTGGTAATTAAAGTGGAGTTCCACCGTTTTCTACGTTTATTAAAAGTCAGCAGCTACAAAAAGTGTAGCTGCTGACTTTTAATAAACAGATTTAAATGTACAAATGTACAGAATGGTGACCCCACAATAGGGAAAAAACATTTCCATGCAAAGGAATATAAAAAGACAAGCGGCCATTCACTACAATCAGAAGAAAGGCGGTTTAACCTTAAACTGCATAGAGGGTTCTTTACGGTAAGAGCAGTGAGGATGTGGAATTCTCATCCACAAACAGTGGTTTCAGCAGTAAGCATAGATAATTTCAAAAAACTATTGGATAGGCACCTAGACAACCACAACATACAGGGATATACAATTTATTATTGACATAAAAGCACACACACAGGTTGGACTTGTGCCCATCAAGCTCAACGTATTACAGCCCTGCAGCTTTTCTCAAGAGAAAGGCAAACAAAAGCCCCTCTAAATTGTTGTTAAGCTTGTCACATATTAATCTCTTGGGGGTCTGTTAATGAATATTTTCTAAAAAAGATACACAAAAATTTTACACAAGATTCACACATTTTAGTAATTGAATTTTAGCATTAAAACCAAGCTCACCTGCTGGTGGCTCTGTGTTGCTCTGGGTTGATTGCTTCAGTTCCAGTGCCACCAGCAGGTGTCTCCTAGAGGCCAGCAGTAGAGATGGGACAAACACCCCCCTGTTCAGTTTGCAGCAGAACTCCTGAACAGGAGAAAAGTTCTGACCCAAACCGCAAACCCCATTAGCAACCCTTAGCAACCATAGCTGATTATTACCCTGCTATGAGTAACCACACTTCCTTCTCATGTATTCCATTAAAGGCTCCCCTTGAAATACCGTAACCCATAGCAACATCTCAGACCTATTCTTCTTTTTCTGTTACGCCTTCCTCTATGCTTCACAGTACTGTTACTACTTTTCCATCAGCAGTACACTCTGGTCAGCAACATGCAACTTCTTGTAGGACTCCAGTATGTGAGACAAAAAAGTTTTCTTCTGCTCATATAATCCTGCCACTATCCACTGCTGCCTCAACCATTATTCAACCAGTTCCTGATTCCATGCATCCTACTGTTGGAGTCCAGCCTGCTGATGGGGTCCAACCTGCCTCTATGCTGCCTGCCTATGGGATACAACCTGCCTCCGTGCTGCCTTCTCATGGGTCCAACCTGCCTCCATGCTGCCTGTTGATGGGGTCCAGCCTGCCTCCATGTTGCCTGCCGATGGGGTCCAACCTGCCTCCATGCTGTCTGCCAATGGGGTCCAACCTGCCTTCCTGCTACCTGCCAATGGGATCCAACCTGCCTCCATGCTGCCTGTTGATTAGGCCCAACCTGATTCCATGCTGTCTGCCAATGGGGTCCAACCTGCCTCCATGCTGCCCACGGTGGGGTACAACCTGCCTCCATGCTGCCTGCCAATGGGGTTTAACCTGTCTCTATGCTACCTGCCAATGGGGTCCAACCTGCCTCTATACTGATAGGGTTCAGCCTGCCTCTATGCTTGCTGATGGGGCTCAGCCTGCCTCTATGCTTGCTGATGGGGTTCAGCCTGCCTCTGGTGACCTGTTGTCCTCTGCCAAGCCTGCCTTGGGTGACCAGCCATCCTCTGCCAAACCTGCCTCTGGTGACCTGCTGTCCTCTGCCAAGTCTGCCTCTGGTGACCTGCTGTCCTCTGCCAAGCCTGCCACTAGTGACCTGCTGTCCCCTGCCAAGCCTGCCTCTGGTGATCTGCCATCCTCTGCCAAACCTGCCTCTCCTGTCTGTTGCCCAGCCGGACTATGCCGATTCACTACTTGCTGCTCAGCCGGACTCTGTTGATTGGATTAAGCCCCCACCTGCCGATGTGTCTGAGGCTTCTGCAGTTCCATTGTCATGTGGGTTAAATGGGTTGTCTGTTTGGGTTAAGATCATTATTGTTGCCTTACCTGAGTTCTTTTTGCAGGCAGCTGATCCTGTTGTGCCAAGGCCAGGAGGTCCAGATATCAACTCTGAACATGAGAGCTGTGTCTGCTATTATAGCCCCAGCAGTAGAGGTCCCCTGGGGAAGGGCAGAATTCCAAATGAACCTTGTACTGACCAATGTGTTACCTCTGGGATCCCTTGTGCATTTGGGGACCTGGGTTGGATAGCCTATACCTTGGGTAGAAACAAATGGCCACTGCCCCCACCTATAACTCGTCTATGCAGCAAGGAGCACTGGAAGGACAACGCATATCAAACAAAACCAGAAAAATTTCCAAGCTCAGCTTACCGACCAGCCTGTTACCAACCAAATTGACCTGTCTAACAGTATGCGGTAAAAACAGGGGATTAGTCTGCACACATTTGCAAATACATGTGTAAGCTACAGGCCCCATCAAACCACCCCATTTTCTGTAGTCCCTAACTCTGCATTTTGATGGATAGGTAGAGGGCAGGTGAGCCAGAGGGAGCCCACCTCTCCTTAAAGGCACACGGGCACACTGAACACCCAGCACATAGCACCATGGCAGCAAAGGCGTCAGGGCATTGCCTGACCAATATATTAACAATACAAGCAAATGGCCACTGCCCCCACCTATAACTGGCCTATGCTGTTAGACAAACATACAGTCAGGTCCATAAATATTGGGACATCAACACAATTCTAATCTTTTTGGCTCTATACACCACCACAATGTGTTTGAAATGAAACAAACAAGATGTGCTTTAATTGCAGACTTTCAGTTTTAATTTGAGGGTATTTACATCCAAATCAGGTGAATGGTGTAGGAATTACAACAGTTTGTATATGTGCCTCAAGCTTTTTAAGGGACCAAAAGTAATGGGACAATTGGCTGCTCAGCTGTTCCATGGCCAGGTGTGGGTTATTCCCTCATTATCCCATTTACAAGGAGCAGATAAAAGGTCCAGAGTTCCTTTCAAGTGTGATATTTGCATTTGTAATCTGTTGCTATCAGCTCTCAATATGAGATCCAAAGAGCTGTCACTATCAGTGAAGCAAGCCATCATTAGGCTGAAAAAACAAAACAAACCCATTAGAGAGGTAGCAAAATCATTAGGTGTGGCCAAATCAACTGTTTGGAACATACTTAAAAATAAAGAAAGCATCGGTGAGCTCAGCAACACCAAAAGACCCGGAAGACCGCGACAAACAACTGTGGCGGATGACCAAAGAGTTCTTTCCCTGGTGAAGAAAACACCCTTCACAGCAGTTGGCCAGATCAAGAACACTTTTCAGGAGGTAGGTGTATGTGTGTCAAAGTCAACAATCAAGAGAAGACTTCACCAGAGTGAATACAGAGGGTTCACCACAAGATGTAAACCATTGGTGAGCCTCAAAAACAGGAAGGCAAGATTAGAGTTTGCCAAACAACATCTAAAAAAGCCTTCACAGTTCTGGAACAACATCCTATGGACAGATGAGACCAAGATCAACTTGTACCAGAGTGATGGGAAGAGAAGAGTATGGAGAAGGAAAGGAACTGCTCATGATCCAAAGCATACCACCTCATCAGTGAAGCATGGTGGTGGTAGTGTCATGGCGTGGGCATGTATGGCTCCCAATGGAACTGGTTCTCTTGTATTTATTGATGATGTGACTGCTAACAAAAGCAGCAGGATGAATTCTGATGTGTTTCAGGGAATAGTATCTGCTCATATTCAGCCAAATGCTTCAGAACTCATTGGACGGCGCTTCGCAGTGCAGATGGACAATCACCCGAAGCATACTGCGAAAGCAACCAAATAGTTTTTTAAGGGAAAGAAGTGGAATGTTATGCAATGGTCAAGTCAATGACCTGACCTTAATCCGATTGAGCATGCATTTCACTTGCTGAAGACAAAACTGAAGGGAAAATGGCAGAGCATCACCAGGGATGAAACCCAGCATCTGGTGATGTCTATGCGTTCCAGACTTCAGGCTGTAATAGACTGCAAAGGATTTGCAACCAAGTATTAAAAAGTGAAAGTTTAATTCATGATTGTTAATCTGTCCCATTATTTTTGGTCCCTTAAAAAGTGGGAGGCACATATACAAACTGTTGTAATTCCTACACCTTTCACCTGATTTGGATGTAAATACCCTCAAATTAAAGCTAAAAGTCTGCAGTTAAATCACATCTTGTTTGTTTCATTTCAAATCCACTGTGGTGGTGCATAGAGCCAAAAAGATTAGAATTGTGCCGATGTCCCAATATTTATGCACCTGACTGTACTGTTAGATGGGTCAATTTGGTTGATCGTAGACTGGTCAGTAAGTTGAACTTGGACATTTCTCTGGTTTTGTTTGATATGCACTGCCCTTCCAGTGCTCCTTGCTGCATAGACCTCGGTAGTGAGGTACCCAGTTGGCTTCCAGAACCCGACGGTGGGGCACAATGAAGCACCCGGAAGCTGCTCCTTAAGGTAGGGAACTGTTAGGAACGAGTTTGCCTGCTGGCGGCATGTTGGTGCTCTGGGCTGATTGCTTTAGGCCCATGCCCAGTGCAGAGGGACTCCAGCAGGAGGACGGGAAGGGAGGGGAGGGACAGGGAAAGGATTGGCTTCACACAGACCATGGAAACGACAGGTAGGGAGGGGGAGAGAGGGAGATACAGGTGCTGCAGAGAGTGCAGGATGTCAGAAAGTCAGTTTACTGACAGGAACAGGCAGGATCAATCAGATATTGTACTATATGTAAAAGGATAAATAACATTGCAAAAAATTATTAGAACAAAAATAATGAAGAAAGGAAAGAAGGATCGAAGGAAGGAAGGATCAAAGATAGGAAGGAAGAATCGATCGAAACAAGCAAGGATCAAAGGAAGGAAGGATTGATCAAATGAAGGATCAGTTGATCCAAAGAAAGATTGGTTGAAGGAAGGATCGGTCGGCTGATCGCAGGAAGGATCGGTCGCTCGATCGTAGAAAGGATAAAAGCAAGTAAGGATTGGTTTATCAATCGCAGGAAGGATCGGTTGATCGCAGAAATAATCGGTCTATCGAAAGAAGGATCAAAGGATCCATCGATCGCAAGAAAGACCGGTCAATTGATCACAGGAAAGATCGGTCCATTGATCAAAGGAAGGATTGGTCGATTGATTGCAGGAATGATAGGTTGATCGATCACAGGAAGAATCGGTCGATAAAAAGAAGGATCGAAGGAAGGATCAAGCAATGGAAGGAAGGATCGATCGATCAAATGTAGGGTCTTATCCTGCTCTTCTGTGATTGACCTTGGCTACCCTCCTGACCACATTTGCCCTTATCCACACCCGGTACCTGACCCTGGCTTTGAACTGGCTTCTCTCCTGACTGCTGCTCTGTCTAAATCCTACTACTTCCCATGGATGCCACCTGTTTGCAGACACAATCCTGGTATCTCATCTGAGTACCAGGAGACCTCATCTGACAACACTCCAGTCAGAGAATCTCTGCAAGCAACTCCAACAGGTGACCCATGCTTCTTTGAGACTGACTCCTCCTGTTCCACCTTCAGGGGAGTCTGGAATTTAGCTGCAAGGGAAGCCCTCTCTCTGTTAGCCTCCAGCACTAGGTAGGTGATACATTATGTCTTTTAGAAAATGCCTTTGGGTCATTCTGTGGGTGTTTCCATTGTTCTGGTGCCTCTGGGCCTCCAAAAATGTAATACTGTAGGTAGTCAGGAAATTAGATGCATAATTTCTATGCATCTAGGCCAGGGGTGTCAAACTGGCGGCCCTCCAGCTGTTGCAGAACTACAAGTCCCATCATGCCTCTGCCTGTGGTTGTCATGCTTGTAATTGTCGGCTTTGCAAAGCGTCATCATAGGATTTGTACTTTTGCAACAGCTGGAGGGCCGCCAGTTTGACACCTGTGATCTAGTCTGTGAAAAAGTCTCCCACATGTGGTATCCCCACACCCAGGAGTGTCAGGGCTGGACTCTCAGTCCTCCCTTCTCTGCTCTCAGGCTGCTCAGCTGTTGATTAATTGCCAGCACTCAACGTTCCACTGTGGCTCACTTGTTGATCATTTCCTGCTCGTCACTCCAGCCTACAGCCAGCCCCTACTGGCTTTTTAAACTGCCATTTTCATTTCTTCTGTGTCTTCGCCTTGGTCAAACATATAAAGGGACTCTCTGCTGTGTTCCTGTTGACTTGCCTGGCTGTCATCCCTTCTGGTTCCTGATCCTGTCGTCTGCCTCTGACTATGCTGATCTCTGGCTTCCTGATTTTACTGGCTTGTTCTGACTACCTGCTCTGGCTACTGTACCCTGGCTATGTCTTGACTAAGTTTTCTATTTGTACCATATTTCACCATTATATTGCCCCAGGCGTTCCCCATGGACATTAGCAAAGTAGGCTTTGTTATTTCCTTGCTTTCTGATAGAGCCTTGGCCTGAGCAAACCCTCTATGGGAGATGCAAAAACCCATTGTCCAGAGTTGACCTGAGTTTGTGGCTTCCTTTAAAAGGGTATTTGATGTTTCCACATGCTCCACTTCCGTTGCCAAGAGCCTCATGTCCATCAAACCAAGTACGAGAATGGTTGCCGATTACGCCATTGAATTCCGTACTCTGAGGTCGCTTGGAACAATGATGTACTCATAGCTGTTTCCTCTTATGTTCTCTTGGATTACATCAAAGATGAGATAGCAGCCCGAGACATACCTGCGAATCTGGAGAATTTGATCACGTATGCCATTCTCATTGCCTCCAGACTCCAAGAGAGACCTTCCTTTAAGGAGCACTTGCTGAAGCCTTCCGTACATTTGGCTCTGAGCTTTGCAGTCCCACACTTGCCTCCCTCACCTCCGAAGCCTCCTGGTACTGAGCCGGCCAGTGTAGTAGAACCCATGCAGTTGGGCTTCACATGTCTCTCTGTGAATGAGAGGGCCTTTAGGAGGAGGGAGAGACTCTGTGCCTTTATTGTGGCAAGGCAGGTCACTTTTTGAAGTCTTATCCTACCTGTCCAGGAAACACCTGTACCTTGAGGTCCTGTAGGGGACAGACCTTAGGTGGCGTTGTTTCGTCCCCAGTTATCCTGAAGGATAAGCCCTTAGTTCCGGTTACCCTTTCTTGGTCTGAGTCATCCATCGAGACACAGTCTCTAGTCGACTCTGGGGCCGCAGGCCTGTTCATAGACAGTGCCTTTGCATCTAAGCACTCAATTCTGCTGCAGCTTCATACTACTCCACTTGCCATTGAGGCTATTGATGGGAGACCTCTACAGCCTGCCCAGGTGACTCATAAGACTGCTCCATTGACCATGGCCGTAGGTAGTCATTTCCTCACCTCATTACCCAGTGGTTATTGGTTATCCTTGGTTACAGAGGCACAACCCCTCTTTTGACTTTGTGTTGAGGTTCTTTCCCGCGGCAATGCAGTAAAACATGTTTTTGGAAAGTGGAAAAGGCCTTGTGCACCCCCGTAGCTGGGTGTACCCTTTATCTGTCTGGGAGGATAAAGCCATGGAGGACTATGCTGCCGATGCACTTTCTCAGGGGTTCATCCGCAAATCCTCATCTCCCGCAGGTGCTGGCTTTTGAAAAAAAAAGAGTGGTGAAACGAGACCTTAAAGTGTAAACTATTTGCATGCAAAGTTTATTAAAACATGATAAAAATGTTACTCACAAACAAGGAGTGAATGAGTACATTGCAGTGTCAGCCACTGCTAGCTATAATCAGCTTCCACATCAGCTATCCGGGAAGTGCCAGTGAATGGTGTAGTAAATCATGGTGCTCCAGGACAGGCTAACGCTGGTGGCTCCCGGCGCTCCCTGAATCCGAGTCAATGTGATGAGTGGACGTCACTACCAGTAGCAGCGTGATGACGTACGGCGACGCGTTCTTGGAGCTTTCACCCCTTCTTCAGGCTGAGATTTTGCCATGCTGGATAAGGGCACATTCATGGGCAAGTGTGTGGGGATGTGTGATGGAAGCACACAACCCCTGCACATCTACCGCGGCTATATAATAAAAAGAGTCTCTTTTTATTATATAGCCGCGTTAGATGTGCCTATGCATCTTTTGTTTCCAGTCTCTAAGAAGTGTTCTCTTCTGTTGGCACGGAGCTGCCCTTTGGAATACCGAATTGCATATGATATCTGGACTTTAAAATTGGACTGTATATTCATCCTATATATTACCAACACTTAAGCCACTGGGTTTATGTGCTCATAATATTTACCTTTGTGAACTGAGACCTTGTATCAATTATAGGGGTCTCAATCGCATCACAATTAGGAGCGCCTATCCGATTCCATTAATTATAGAATTATTTGACCGTCTCAAGGCAGCAATGGTTTTCATGAACTTCAATCTGAGAGGGGCATATAATCTCGTGAGGATCAAGGAGGGTGATGAATTTAAAACTGCGTTTAATACCAGGACAGGGCATTATGAATATCTTGTAATGCCGTTTAGTCTCTGCAACGCCCCTGCGGTTTTCAGGAATTTATCAACGATGATATGTTGCAGCAATGTGTGGTGGTTTATCTCAACAATATTCTCATATATTCCAAATCCCTAGAGAGCCACCACACAGATGTCTCCTGTGTGCTACAGAGGCTAAGAGACAATAACCTGTATTGTAAGTTGGAAAAGTGCGAGTTCCATCGTGAACAGGTTACATTTCTGGGTTATGTCATTTCAACTGCCGGTTTTTCGGTGGACTCTGAAAAACTATTTGCAGTTCTACAGTGGCCTCAACCCGTATGTCTACATCCGCTATAACGTTTTCTTGGCTTTGCCAATTATTTTCAGAAATGTATCAGTAACTTCTCTTCTGTGGTCAAATCCCTGACTGATATTACCAGAAAGGACGGTAACCCACAGAATTGGTCTCTGGATTCCATTAAAGCCTTTGAGTTTCTCAAGGCTGCCTTTGTTTCAGCTCCTGTGCTGGCACATCCTAATCCTATGTTACCCTTCATCCTTGAGGTTGATGCATCCAAGACTGGAGTCTTCCCCTTCTGTCTCAACACCCTACCTCTGAGAGCACTATGCACACTTGTGGCTACTTTTCTAAGAAACTCTCTCCTGAAATTACGAGACTGGAATTGTTAGTGAAGATCTTAGCTCTTAAATAATGGAGGCATCTCCTCAAAAGGTACCACTGTGCGGGTTCTCATTTTGACTGACCATAAGAATCTCACATTCTTGTCAGTGGCAAAACGCTTATCTCCCAAAAGGGCGCAATGGGCTCTTTATCTGTCAAGCTTCAATTACGTAGTCTCATTCTTATCCGGTACTAACAATGTAAGGGCTGATGCGTTGTCGAGACTTGTTGTCGGTTCCTGCTCCTGTGATACCTTCCGATCGTATTCTGGCCACTGTTTGTACTAGTCTCGTTTCACCGTTGGGTGACAAATTTCTTGCCACTCAGATGCTTTCTCCTGCCAAGAAACCTGGTGACCGCTGCTTTGTCCCTGAGAATCTCTGAATTACTTTGCTCCAGACTTACCATTCTCCCAAGGCAGCTGGCCACCCAGGGAAGAATCAACTCATTTGGGCTATTTTTCAACAATTTTGGTGGCCTAGTCTCCACGCTGATGTTACCGCTTTGTAGCCGCTTGTTTTGTGTGTGCTCAGATTAAGACACCACAACACCTTCCAATGGGCCTCCTACAGCCGATTCCCACCTTGGACCCACCTGTCCTTGGTTTGGTTGTGGAGTTACCCAACTCCCAGGGCAATACAGTTATTCTTATGGTGGTTGACCGGTTCTCAAAAATGTCACATTATATACCACTTAAGAAGTTGCCCACATCCAAATAACTGGCATCCATTTTTGTTTGAGAGATCTTTCGGTTACATGGGCTACCCAAAGCTATCATCTCGGACAAGGGTAGTCAGTTTGTCTCCAGGTTCTGGCGAGCCTTTTGTGCACAGTTGGGAATTCAGCTTTCCTTCTCCTCTGCGTATCACCCACAGTCCAATGGAGCCGCAGAACGAGCCAACCAAGCTTTGGAGCAGTTTCTATGTTGCTATATTTCGGACCACCATAACAACAGGCCAGACCTCTTACCTTGGGCTGAGTTTGCTGACAATAGTGCCTTCAATATTGCTTCCCAATTGTCTCAGTTCTCAGGTTGCTCAGCTGTCTGTTAATTGCCAGCACTCATCGTTCCACTGTGGCTCACCTGTTGATCATTTCCTGCTCGTCACTCCAGCCTACAGCCAGCCCCTTCTGGCTATTTAAACTGTCTGGTTCATTTCTCCTGTGCCTTTGCCTTGGTCAAACATATCAAGAGACTCTCTGCTGTGTTCCTGTTGAAGTCTTGCCTGGCTGACATCCCTCCTGGTTCCTGATCCTGTCTGCTGCCTCAGACTACGTTGATCTCTGGCTTACTGATTTACTGGCTTACTCTGACTACCCACTTTGGCTACCGTACCCTGGCTATGTTTTGACTACGTTTTCTATTTATACAATTGTTTACCATAATATTAAAAAGTGTGATTTTAACTGCATTTTCTGTTTCCGTCATGGTTCCTGACAAGGAGGCATAGCAAAATATTTTTTGAGGTATAATTGCAAGTATGCCTATGCTTTTGAGAGAAATAGCTTTTTAAAATGAAAACTTTGTTAAAAAAAAACATTTTTTGGGGGGGAAAGAAGACAGTCCAAGGTATATTGTAAGAGGCATGGGGGGTTTTTGAAGTTGTCATTTTTTATCACAATTTTTTGGAAAATGAAGATTTTTTTAAAAAAATAGGGGTTTTCTCACAATTTTTTTTTTTTTTTTAAATATCAGTGCAGTACAGCATCATCATAAAGCGGTGTGTCCGTGATCACTGACACTGATTAGTGTCATTTTAATAATACATTTTTTTTTCTTTTTTATTACTTTTTTACATTTTTCTCTTCTATCACACTGTAACCAGAGCAATACAGTTTTACCATAGTAACACTGTACTACTCTGGGGAAGTGATAAGTTTTTTTTTACACAATATGATTGCTTAACCACTTCAGTCCCAGAAGTATTTACCCCCTTAATGACCAGGTCATTTTTTGCAATACAGCACTGCGACACTTTAACTGACAATTGCGCGATTGTGTGACGCTTTACCCAAACAAAATTGATGCCCTTTTTTCCCACAAACTGAGCTTTCTTTTGGTGGTATTTGATCAGTTTTTATTTTTTTTGTGCTATAAACAAAGAAGACTAAACATTTAGAAAAAAAAACAATATTTTTTACTTTCTGCTATAATACATATCCATTAAAAACATATAAAAAAACGAATGTATTCATCAGTTTAGGCCAATATGTATTCTTTTACATATTTTTGTTAAAAAAAAAATCGCAATAAGCATATATTGATTGGTTTGCACAAAAGTTATAGTTTTTACAAAATAGGGGATAGATTTATGGACTTTTTTATTGTTTTTACTGATAATGGCGGTGATCTGCAAATTTTTAGCTGGACTGCAACATTGCGGCGGACAAATCTGACCCTAAGTGACACTTTTTGAGGACCAGTGACATTATTACAGTGATCAGTGCTAGATAATGCACTGACCACTGTATAAATTGCACTGGCAGGGAAGGAGTTAACACTAGGGGGTGATCAAAGGGTTAACTGTGTTCCCTGGTTGTGTTCCAACTGTGTGGAGGACAAGCTCACTGGGACAAACCAGAGATCACTGTTCCTGATCACTAGGAACGGCAGATTTCAGTGTTGTCTCCTGTCAGAACAGGAATCTGCCTTGTTTACATAGGCTGTTCCCCATTCTGCCTCACTGTGGAGCAGGGACGTAGATAAGGGGGGGTTAGGGGGGTTTGAACCGCCCACAGAGCACCCTGCCAAAAATGCAAACACATGAAGTCCCTGTCACTGGCGGAGTGTAGCGTATGTAATGCTGCAGCAAGTGTTAATAGATCCCTGGGCACGCCCTGAGCTCACGCTGTTGATTGCCGGGCTGTTGGGCTCAGATTTGTTGACACAGTTCTATGTATTCCGTATTCCCGCCCACACTGCCAGGCAACATTGAGCACAGTGGGCGGCGGCGCCTGTGATCCCCCCGGCAACATTGAGCGAAGCGGGAGCGATGCCTGTGGTTCCGTCCACCCCGCCAGGCAGCTTTGGACACAGTGGGAGCAGCGCCCATGAGCCGGGCCGCCCACCCCACCAGGTAGCATTGAGCACAGTGGGAGCGGTGGCCATAGTCCTGCCCATCCCGCCAGTGCTGCCTGTGGTTCCGCCCATCCTGTCAGGCAGCATTCAGTACCGCAGGAGCGGTGGCCATATTCCCGCCCATCCCGCCAGTCAGCATTTAGCACAGCAGGAACGGTGGCCATAGTCCCGCCCACCACTCTCTAGCGGTGGGTGGGACTATGGTCTCCGACCTTGCTGTGTTCAAGGCTGCCTGGTGGCATAGAACTGTGTCAGCCAATCCAAGCCCAGCAGTGAACAGCATGACCTCGGAGGGTGCCCAGTCAGTGATCTATTAACCCTTGCTGCAGCACTGCACACGGTACACCCTGCCACTGAGAGGGACATCAGGTTGGCTCGCTTGCAGTGTTCCCACCTTGGGCTTGGGGGGGTGAAACTTTGCCTGGACCCTGGCTTGGGTTTGCAGACTTACCACAACTGTGCTGATGCTGGTATTCTTCTGGTCATACTAGGTCAGGGATCCTCGAGCCGTGTGCCAGTCCGTGGCCTCTATGCAGCTGGGCCACAAAGAAAAGGCTGCAGTATAAGAGGGGTGGACGTAGCGGTACGTCGTTTCGTGCAATAGAGCCACCCTGCTGCTGTATATGTGCGGTCTTTAAGAGGTTAAACCAATAAATTTGATTGGTATAAGCAACCATTTTAGTGACACATGGTGCAGAGGGGGCTGTGATTGACCCTGCCTTTACCATATGATCACTGTGACCAATCAGAGCTAGGGAGATACTGATACTTACCTATGATCAGGGCGTTCCGCTCCCATTACAGGATTCCCCAGTGGCTGGCTTCAAGTGAGAGGAGAGAGTGCTAATAGATAGAATGCCTGGGCGTAAATGTCACCCGTAGGCTTACTATGGGGCATCCATTCACAGTTGTCCCTCCTCCCCTCTGAAGCTGGCTGGTGGGAGTCGATCAAGTGACCAGACTGGAGCACCCTGAGAATAGGTAAGTATAAGTATCTTCCATCTACGGGGTAATTAAAGTAGGAGTTAGGAATGGGTGGCTTAGTTAGCTGTAGCCTGGACTGCCAGGCAAGGATAAACATTGTAATAATCATTGTAATTATTTAGCCACTTAAGGACCGAGCCTCTTTCTGAGATTTGGTGTTTACAAGTTAAAATCAGTTTACTTTGCTAGAACATTACTTAGAACCCCCAAACATTATATATTTTTTTCAAACACCTCAGAGAATAAAATGGGGGTTGTTAACCCAAACTATACCCCCTCGCTCCATCAAGACCCCTCCAAATACTACCGGTTATCTCAGACACCCTTCCATAACTGCTACCCACATACTCCCGCAGGACAGCAAGGTCGACCCACCGGACCCTCGACTAAATCCTTAGTCCCAACTACTCCGCCGAGCGCTACTCAGCTCAGCAGGCCGACCATCTCGAACCTCAGACACCCGCGTCCTGTCGGTTGACGGGGGGGGCTGACACCGTTGGATGAGATGGTATATACCACTCCTCGTCCCCCGATGCTGGCCTCTCCCCGACAGAACTCTGCACAGAGGGTTCCCCATAAGCACAGCTGCTTTAATATCACAACACAGAACCACAACATACGCATCAATTGCCAACTCAGATGCAAAGGTTTGATCTTTCAGCTAAAGTTTTCAGAAAGTTTTCTGTTTTGATCTTATGTATACCGGACATTGCCACTGTTTCTTACTTCATGTCTATTTCACTGTTGCAATTGTAACCCTTTTCTTTCTTTCCTGGAAACTTAATAAACTTCTTTTGAAACAAAAAAAAATGGGGGTCATTGCAATACTTTATGTCACACCGTATTTGTGCAGCGGTCTTAAAAGCGCAATTTTTTTGGAAAAAGTTAATTTTTTTAAATTAAAAAATTAGACAACAGTAAAGTTAGCCCAATTTTTTTCTATATTGTGAAAGAATGTTTAGAGAGTGTGGTTAAACCAACCCCCAATAAAGGAGAGGAACTAGCTTGTAGGAAAGTTGGACTATCACGGCACCATATGATACTGTAAATTAATCAAAAGATGTATAAAATATCATAGTTTATTGATAATTTCATAAAAAGTATTGTAGAATCAATACAGACATACACGTTAAAAACAATTTGTCACCAAAATACATGGTTCCCTGATGGAAGAGGGGAACAGTGTGTAGTATTGGCCACGGATATCAATAGGTCTCTACATGTTTTGCGGAGTTTACTCCTCTTCTTCATGAGAGATATCTGTGGTAGTAGAGATGACAATATCAAACATTTTATAACATATACATGGTCATAATCTCTATTCAAACAATACAAAGTGGAGAAGGATACAATGACAGACGATTGGCTTACCTATATGCCCATTCACACCAGGAACAGGTTCTGCAAAGCAATGTTCCCCGTCGGCAGAGAAAGGGTTTGTGTGGAAGTCAAACTGGAATCTTTCCCCTTCTTCCTGTCCTTTTCCTCCCTACCTTTCCTCCCCTTCCTGTTCTTGGTGCCCTCTCGCGCCGCCCCCTCCCCCCTCATCCCTCCCTCTCCGTCCCCTGCCCCCCCTTTCCCCCCCTCCCATCATCTCCCTCCCCTATCTTCCCCCCTATCCTTTTTTCCAATTTTGGTCTCATCACTCTAAATGACTTTGTGCCAGAAGGTTTGAGGCTTATCCCTATGATGTTTGGCGTATTGTAAGTGAGATACTTTGTGGCATTTGCGTAGTAATGGCTTTCTTCTAGCGACTCTACCATGCAGCCCATCTTTCTTCAAGTGCCTCCTTATTGTGCAACTTGAAACATGTTTTTAGAGAGTCCTGTATTTCACCTGAAGGTATTTGTGGGTTTTTTTTTACATCCCGAACAATTTTCCTGGCAGTTGTGGCTGAAATTTCAGTTGGTCTTCCTGACCGTGATTTGGTTTCAACAGAACCCCTCATTCTCCACATCTTGATTAGAGTTGAAACACTGCTGATTGGCATTCTCAATTCCTTGGATATCTTTTTATATCCCTTTCCTGTTTTATACAGTTCAACTACCTTTTCCCACAGATCCTTTGACAATTCTTTTACTTTCCCCATGACTCAGAATTTAGAAACATCAGTGCAGCACTGGATGAAAGATGCAAGGGTCTGTCAGGAGTCCAGAAACACAAACAAATTACAAGTAAACAGATCACAGGTGAGGATGGTCTCCTTTGACAGCCATTCAAACCACTTTATGTCAACTTGTGTGCATGTTATCAGGCCGAAATCACAAAGGTGTGTAAACTTTTGATCAGGGTCATTTGGATAGTTTCTGTTGTCATTATGATTTAAAAAAAGAGTAAACACGGTTGATTGCTAATAAATATCTTTAGCCAAACACTAACCATGAGTGAAAGAAATGTTTTTGTGTTATCATTCATATTCTGAAAAATGGCCAAGAAATCATAAATTCTGGAAGGGTATGTAAACTTATGAGCACAACTGTATGCAATTTTGTACCGTAACAGTAGCTCCCATAAACGTGCGCAAGGGGTGTGCCTGGGCACACCCTAATCACCCCATGCGCAGTGCCATATAATCCAGTGTGCAGAAGTGTGCAGGGCATATTGTGGCTACACTACACAACCTGGTTATTTCCATTCTTTTTTATCAGCAGCACTCCTCGTGGCATCATCTATCTCTCTTTGCTGGCTGGGGCGTTTCTGCCTGTGAGCTGGGGGCGGATGCACTGTGCTGTTCCGATCCTGTAATACAGTATCTCACAAGAGTGAGTACACCCCTCATATTTTTGTAAATATTTCAATATATCTTTTCATGTGACAACACTGAAGAAATTATACTTTGCTACAATGTAAAGTAGTGAGTGTGCAGCTTGTGTAACAGTGTAAATTTGCTGTCCCCTCAAAATAACTCAACACACAGCCATTAATGTCTAAACCACTGGCAACAAAAGTGAGTACATGCCTAAGTGAAAATGTCCAAATTGGGCCCAAAGGGTCAATATTTTGTGTGGCCACCATTATTTTCCAGCACTACCTTAACCATCTTGGGCATGGAGTTCACCAGAGTGTCACAGGTTGCCACTAGAGTCTTCTTCTGCTCCTCCATGATGACCTCATGGAGCTGGTGGATGTTAGAGACGTTGCACTCCTCCACCTTCCTTTTGAGGATACCCCACAGATGCTCAAGAGGGTTTAGGTCTGGAGACATGATTGGCCAGTCCATCACCTTTACCGTCACCTCCTTTAGCAAGGCAGTGGTCATCTTGGAGTTGTGTTTGGGGTAATTATCATGTTGGAATACTGCCCTGCGGCCCAGTCTCCGAAGGGAGGGGATCATGCTCTGCTTCAGCATGTCATAGTACATGTTGGCATTCATGGTTCCCTCAATGAACTGTAGCTCCCCAGTGCCGACCGCATTAATGCAGCCCCAGACCATGACACTCCCACCACCATGCTTGAATGTAGGCAAGACACACTTGTCTTTGTACTCCTCCCCCCATGCACCCTTGACACCATCTGAACCAAATAAGTTTATCTTGGTCCAGTGGTTCTAGTAATCCATGTCCTTAGTCTGCTTGTGTTCAGCAAACAGTTTGCGGGCCTTCTTATGCATCATCAGAGGCTTCCATCTGGGATGAAAGCCTTGCAGACCAATTTGATGCAGTGTGCGGCGTATGGTCTAAGCACTGACAGACTGATCCCCCACCCCTTCAACCTCTGCAGCAATGCTGGCAGCAGTAGCAGTCATACGTCTGTTTCCCAAAGACAACCTCTGGATATGACCCTGAGCCCGTGCATTCAACTTCTTTGGTCGACCATGGCGAAGCCTGTTCTGAGTGTAACCTGTCCTGTTAAAACGCTTTATGGTCTTGGCCACCTTGCTGCAGCTCAGTTTCAGGGTCTTGGCAATCTTCTTATAGCCTAGGCCATCTTTATATAGAGCAACAATTATTTTTGTTCAGGTCCTCAGAGAGTTCTTTGCCATGAGGTGCCATGTTGAACTCCCAGTGACCAGTATGAGAGAGTGAGAGTGATAACACCAAATTTAACACACCTGCTCCCCATTCACACCAGAGACCTTGTAACACTAACGAGTCACGTGACACCGGGGAGGGAAAATGGCTAATTGGGCCAATTCGGACGTTTTCACTAAAGAGTTTACTCACTTTTGTTGCAGAGGTTTAGACATTAATGGTTGTGTGTTGAGTTATTTTGAGGGGACATGACACTTACACGGTTATACAAGCTGTACACTCACTACATTACATTGTGGCAAAGTGTATTTTCTTCAGTGTTGTCACATGGAAAGATATAATAAAATATTTACAAAAATGTGAGGGGTGATACAACAGAGCCAAGTATTCCCCCACACAACTTTGATGCAGATCCCTCTATCAGCACTACACCCCCTTATAGCCCAGATATCCTTCACATCCTGGATAAAGAAGTGCATCACCTACATAAATGACCTCTATCATGACAACACTTTTAAAACGTTCACACGTATACAAACGGAATTCTACCTCCCAAACAGCGATCTATATCAATATTTACAAATTACTCACTACCTTTCGAAACTCCCCAACTGGCCTCGTTCTATACAAACTCTGGCTTGGTCTTTCCTAACTTCATCCACGCCACACATAAAGGGAATCTCTCTTTTCTACAATATCTTACAAAGAAAACGTCACTTCACCAAATCCCTCCCATTCAAACAATGGGAAGCCAATTTACAACAGATCTTCACAGACTCCCATTGGGCTGAGACCTGTAAAGCAACACACAAAGTAACGTGTTGCTCCACATTATGGGAACTTTCCACAAAAATGACACTAAGATGATACATGACTCCAGACAGAATCTCAAGATTCAACGATTTACCCCTTACCTACCCCATCAATGTTGGCGAAATTGTGGCTGCAAAGGGAATATCCTGCACATTCTTTGGGAATGCCCCATATTAACAGTTATATTGGTCATCCATATTCAACATCATCTCTGAAATTGCCCAGACCCAGATCACCCCAAATCCAGGACTTGCCTTACTTTGCCTAGATGCAAGAGTTTTACCATACAAAAGAAACACTAATCACAACCATCCACATCCTTCTTGAGGCAAGGCTAAGTATTGCTAGAAAATGGAAAAACCCCCTTCCACCCACTTCAACAGAAGTGATAGACTTGACTCTGCTATGCTGTTCCTATGAACTAATGATGGCATCCTGTTCTTGCCACACAGAACAATCACTCCTCCAATGGTCCCCATGTAGTACCTGGTACTCCAAATAACTGTAACCACATGCTCTTACTTCTTTATGTTATATACTCCGGTTAGAACTGCAATTCTACTGTGTTCTATACTATGGAAAGTTTAAGGTTGATTGTGTTGCCCTCCCATCAAGGCACAGATTGTTCCCAGACAGGGTGCCTGGGGGCATCGGGCAATACCATTCACCCATTGTACAACATGTGGTAGTTATTATCATTGCTATTTCGATGTTCATGTACGGACGATACTTTTGTACTCGCACTCATTCATGTAGTTCTATCTGTTAAATCTTGCCATTTGGCAGCTATGTTCATTTTATTTTTTTTTCCATTGTACCAATGGTAAAATTGAAGAAGAACTATTGAAACCGAAATGTGAGGGGTGTACTCACTTTTGTGAGATACTGTATCTCACTCACATGAATCCTATGAGTGAGATATTGAGACACATGATCGGCAGTGCCTGGCATAGTGTGCTATATGAACAGGACAGAGGAAGCTGAATCTGCTCCACCTCCCACCCTATCCCTGCCCCCACCCCACCCCTCCATCCTCCAACGTGCACACACTGCTGTGAATGGGATTGCTATGGATGCTTCAGATTTAATTATAGAGCACACAGCAACTCTAGATCTTGGCTGCTTGAGCCTAGTGGAGACCAGCCTGTGGCCATAAATAGTGAGTGCAGGTACAATGTACATCCCCTTCTCTCTCAGTCTCTCTTACCCCCCTCTCTCATCCCCCTCTCTCACTCCCCCCCCCCCGCTTACCCCCTCTCTCGCTCTTACCCCCTCACTCTC
>BLSH010274774.1:446536-457121 GCA_018402905.1 Glandirana rugosa
AGTGCTTCCACGATCGCCTCCGTGACCTTGGTAACTCTGACTTCCCATATTTCTAGCAGGGTATAGACCTACTGGACAATGAACTTCTTGTCTTTGAGCTTAACCTGATACTCTTTTCCAAAGACTCCAGATGGGACCATCTCTGAAGAATGTTCAGCTGAAGCCTTCGAGCATGAAACCTGGCCCACGGAACCACCGGAATGGCAGCTGTGAAAAGCCCTAATACCGACATAGCCCTGCGAACCGACATCTCCTGGTTGGACTGTATCCATCTTAGAGCTAGTCTGATCTTTTCTCTCTACTCTATTGGGAGAAAAATCTTTTGCTGAGATGAATCTATCTCGTACCCCAGGAATCTCAACCTTTGCGTTGGAGTCAGGCTTGACTTCTGATAATTTATCAGCCACCCCTGACCTCCTAAGAGATCCTGAGTTGCCTGCAAATTGGTCAGCAGCCTCTCCCTCGACTCTGCGAAAAGTAACAGGTCATCCAGATATGGGACGATCTTTATACCCTTCAGTCTCAATGGTTCCAGTGCCTCCGCTAGCACCTTCGTGAATATCCTGGGGGAGGACGAGAGGCCGAAGGGCAGAGCCTTGAACTGAAAGTGGCTCACTCCTCCTCCCCTGCTTACTGCAAATCTCAAAAATTTTTAAGCTGACTCTGCGATGGGAATGTGCAGGTAAGCATCCCTCAGGTCGATCGAAGCCATAAAGCAGTTTGGCGTGAGCAGATTCCGTACCGAAAAAATGGTATCCATCCTGAACCTTTTGTACCTTATCGAGCGGTTCAGGATCTTTAAATTCAGGATTAGGCGAAAATTCCCAGTCTGCTTTTTCACTAGAAAAACATGGGAATATAATCCCGCCCCCTTCTACTCTTCCGGGACCTGTATGAAGACCCCCTGTTGCTTCAGATCCTTGAGTAGGGACGTCATAGGCAGGGCCTTTTCCCGATCCCTCTGAAGCTTTGTGATGTAAAATTGCCGTGGGGGATTCTGAGAAAACTAGGTGATAACCCAGCCTGATGATCTTTAAAACAAATGTACTGCTTGTCACTTTCTCCCAATTCTGGCAGAAAGACTGCAGCCTTCCTCCTACTGGAAGATGAGCGTCATTGCTTTTTGGCGTTAGGTTCAGGGGTTCTAAAGAGTACTCCTCCTCTACCCCTACCCTTCTGTGGAACCCAATCCTTTGACCTTGTTCCCTTTCCTTATGGGTCTGGTGAAAATTACGAAAAAATTTTCGTAGTGGCAAACCCTTCTTTTTCTGCGGGAGGGCCGTTTTCCTATCAGCTGTTCTGTCTAATACAGTCGCCAACTCCGGCCCAAAAAGTAAATCCCCTGTAAAGGAAATGCCACACAACTTTACCTTCGATGCTGAATCGCCCGATCAGGTCTTGAGCCATAGCGCTCGCCTGGCTGAATTAATTAAAGCTGACGACCTGACGACCTTGATGACATTCTGACTGAATCAGCTGATGCATCAGCCATATACTTAACCGCATTTAATAGCGTAGGAAAGGATTCCAAAAGATCTTTTCTGGAGGTACCTGCTTCTACATGGCCCTTCAGTTTCTCTAACCAACATTCAAGGTTTCTAGCGACTACTGTGGAAGCCAGTGCTGGTTTCATATTGGAGTCCCATGCTTTCCGCAAGAGCGAGTCTGCCCTCTTGTCCATGGCATCCTTCAACACTCCCATGTCTTCAAAGGCCAAATCAGTCCGCCTTGAGACCTGGGAGAAAGCTGCGTCGATTTTAGGTTTGTTGTTCCAAACGCAGCTTTCGTCCTCATCAAAGGGAAACCTCCTTTTAAGGGATCGGGAAAAAAAATTGTCCTTTTTCAGGATCCTTCCACTCTCTTTTAATTGTTTCTGTAAGGAGTCTATGGACAGGAAATACTCTCTGTTTAGATCCTTCCATGCCCTGATACATTCAATCATGAACCGAAAGCTGAGCTTTTTCCTCCTGTATCTCTAGGGTGGTGTAAATCGTCTTCAATAGACTATCCACCTGCTCTAGTGAGAGTTTATAACGAGAGGCTCTGGCCTCCTCTTCCACGTCCTCCCCCTCTGAGTCCTCTGAGGGAGAGATGCTGCCACTCAACTCCTCTGACTCTTCCTCCTCCAGGCGGGAGGTAGAAGGCAGAGGATCCGGACGGGAGTCTTGGCTGTGTTTAGCCCCCTGTCTCTTAATAAGGGAACGGACTGATCCCATTGTCTCTGCTAATTCTTTCCTAACTGATGAGAACAACTCCTTGCACTCCTGTGCTGCTTCCTCTTTAACAAGATCCGCAATGCAGGACCTGCAAAGAGGTTTGAGCCAGGAATCCTTTAGAACTTTTTTGCAGGAAGGGCATTTCCTTCCTGACCCAACTTTGGCAGAAGCTTTGGCCTAGAAGACATAAACATACAATTTGTCAAACTCTCTGCACCTAAAATACTACCAGAAAAAAAACATATACACAGCCAAAACATGCTCCCTCCTTGCCATCTGCTGGAGAACAGTTTTAATCTCCCACAGACAGCGCAGGCTTCCTTTAGGAAGGTATACCATACACAAACCAAAGCTACCCATCTGCAAGAAAAGACCACCTTGTGTCTCTCTTACCTGGGCATGACTGGGATTCAGGGCGCCTGCATCCGCCGTTCCAACCGACTGCTCCGAAATCTCCATCGTCGTGCAGCGTGGAAACAAACTTTCTTGCTTTTTTAAATCTTTTCCTTTTCCCGGCGACCCCGCGTTCAAGGGCCGGAAGGAAGTCCCAGTCTACTGACCCGCACCTTCCTCCTGCGTTCCAGCGGCCGAAACCACTCGCCGCACGCCCTGCCGGAAGTCCCGCCCCCGGAACTGACGTCCGAACGTTGTCCGGGATCTGGAGCCAGCATTACCAGGAATAGCATGGTATGCACGCCCGCGGCCTCCAGACACCAGGGACGGGTTTCCCCCCACAGACCATCACCCCTATGGGCCGGCGAAGGAAGGAGGCACCGGAGCACCCCCCTCACATCTGGGGAGGTGCTGGGCTTGTCCACAAACACAGGTAACTGCCCAAAAAACCTTCTCCCCTCTTGGAGAGAGCGCAGCCACCTCCTGGTTCCCCAGCAGCGCTTGGCGGAGGAAACACTAAGACTGATGGCATGGTGGAAGCTGCTGCTTTTTAAGGGGCGTTGTCACGCAGTGTTTCCTGTGAAGAGGTGGAGCTACGCTCTCTCCATTGTGCTGTCCTGAAAGGCGAGAGGAGAAAAATGCACTTGGGGGCTAAGAATATGCATGCATCATACATACTAGGGGGAGTACAGCTGGGGGGAAGGATCTGGGGGTTTTGTTAGATCATAAGCTTAATAATGGCAGGCAATGCCAAGCTGCAGTTTCCAAAGAGAGCAAAATCCTTTCCTGGCTCTGCCCCATGACAGCATGACCTCGGGTCAACCCCGCCCCTTGACCCCATATAGGACATCCCTGAACTAGCCCATAAAAAGCCGGCAGTAACTGGTAATGGTGTTCTTATTCTGTCCTTGCTCCGGGTGTCCCTGTGTTCCTGCCATTCTGTCCCTGTGGTGAAAGGTCCCTTGTTGGTGGTAAATCCCCCCGATAGGGACTCTCTTGGAGAGAGGAGCGCAGGCATAATTGCTGTCAGTCGCGCAAGGTTACGGCTATCCTGGGCTGATGGGCTTAGGGGTCTCTTGTCCTGGGTCTTCCTCCCAGCTCCTTCCTTATCTTTCCCTTGCTAGGCACTCTGCAATTTCCCCCTTGCCTTGTCCATGGAGGTAATTTGTGTTTAAGACGCATGAAAGTCATCCTGGTCGCCATTCCCCTCTCCTTCCCGGCTCCAACTTCCTCTTCCTGCGTTCCACTGACAGAAAGGGGGAGGCGGCGCATGCGCGTGACGTCATCACGCCTCTCCTGATTGGCCGAATGGACGCGACTCTGATTGGCCACCAAACGGGCGTGCCTGATTGGCCGGGTTCGGGGGGGGGGGTGGCGAAAAGTCCAGGAAAGAGCCGGCTTCAGTGTACCTGTCAGGGGCTTGTGGACGCCTGCACGGTGAGCAATGGGGAAAGGAGAGGATGTAAGCATCTGATTTTTATCTTTCCATCACATGGCTAATGATACCTTTCTGTATGTTTAGGCTATGCTGCTGACAGTCTCCATAGGACCTTGCTGCTTAGGGGGGGTTCTCCTTGTACTTAGCTTGGTGAGTGTCATGCTGGGAAGTACTCTATGGGGGGAGGTTTGGAGGCAGTGACAGGACCATCGGGTAGGCAGCCTGCCAGCTGGGCGCCTCCGGTGGAGCGAGTCTCCGAAATTTGCTGGGGTTTGGGGCGAGCGCATTGCCCTCTAAACGCCTCTGTGAACTTTGTTTCAGGGAAGCAAGCCATTCATCTACTGAGGATATAAGAGTGTATATTAAGAGGACAGTGGAGGAGGGAGTGAGAGCCTTACTGCCAATTCCTATTGGCAGGCTGGTAAGAAACAGGTCTAGGGAGGATGATTCCCCAGAACCAGGTGCGATTGATTCAGATTCAGATGTGGAATCAGAATGGGGTCAGGATGCATTGGAGTCATACTCTTTCGATTTTTCCCTAGTACCATCTTTTATAACTGCTGTGAAACGGGCTATCGAGTGGGAGGAGGATTCTGCAGTTCCTCAAGAGCCGAAAAGGTACTATCCGAATTTAAAGAAAGAACTCCCGAAGTTCCCTTTTATTACATAAATTAAGGACCTCATGGAGGAAGAGTGGTTGAAGCCCGACCGGAAACCACCTTTACAAAATAGAGTACACAAGTTGTACCCGTTCAAGCAGTCAGAGGTAGATTCTTGGAATACGCCCCCCAAGGTGGATGCGTCTTTACAGCGACTTGCCAGGCATATCACCTTACACCTGGAGGAGACTGTCTTGTTTAAAGACGCCATGGAACGGAAAGCGGATTCTGAGTTGAAAAAGGTATTTACCACAGCGGGTGCCGCTTGCAGACCGGCAGTGGCTCTGACCTCAGTGGCCAGAGCGATAAAAGTCTGGGCTGCAAATATAGAGTCATCTCTGGATACTCAATCGGAGGAAGAGGTTCTCTCAGGAGTGTGCAAGGCCTAAAGTTGTCAGCAGAGTTCCTGGCGGAAGCAGCTGTTGATCTGGTGAGATTTACTGCCCGCATCATGGGACACGGGCTCTTTGGCTGAAGCACTGGTCCGCAGACTCAGCTTCTAAGCAGGCTTTATGTTCTATTCCCTTTTCAGGGGGCACTCCTTTTGGTAAAACACTGGAGGAGGCTATCCATCGGATGACAGGGGGAAATCGGGTCTCCTGCCCCAGGACCGGAGGCATAGCCAGCAGTCCTTTCAGTCTAACAGAAGATCCCGGGATCAATTTAAAGAGGCAAGATCCTATTGGCCTGGTAGGGATTATTCACGCTTCCCATGGTGGCCCCATGGCACCTACTCCGATAGGTCCAAAGCAAAGGCCCCGCAAGCTTCAAAGGCTGCAGAACAGTCTTTCTGAAAGACGGCCCACCCAGGGACTGCCTGAAGGGGCAAGGTTGACTGCCTTTGGCAGTATCTGGGCGGAAAAGATTTCAGACTCCTGGGTCTTAGGAGTAATTCGAAACGGCCTTCATCTTCAATTTTGGGAAACCCCTCCGGGAAGGGTCTGGGTAGCAACAAAGATTCCCTCCTTAGCAGAGAAGCATTTGTCTCTCAAGTTATACATAGAAGAATTAGTGGATCTTCAAGCCGTAATTCCGGTCCCAATGGAGGAGCAGGGCCAAGGGGTGTACTCCCCGCTTTTTCTCGTCTAGAAGTCCTCAGGCGGATGGCGTCCGGTGTTGAATTTTAAAAAGTTGAACTCTTTTCTAAGGCTTCAGTCGTTCCGGATGGAATCCCTAAAGACCATCGCAGCAGTAATCCGCCAGGGCGACTGGATGATGTCCGTGCACTTGGAAAATGCTTATTTCCATATTCCAATCACCAGCGCTCATCAGTGCTTTCTGCTATTTGCATATGCAGGCAAGCATTTTCAGTTCCAATGCCTCCCATTTGGGCTCAGCTCCGCTCCCAGGGCATTTACAAAAATCCTGGTGACAGTGATTGCCTATCTTCGTCAGCATGGGATACGGGTCTTCCATTACTTGGACGATGTGCTAGTACTGGCGCGGTCCGAAGCACTGTTAATGCAGCACCAAAATCATGTTCTGACCACCTTGAGTCAGTTCGGTTGGAGGATAAATACGGAGAAAAGTCATCTCACTTCGTCCCGGACACTGGTTTACTTGGGCATGACCTTCGACGCGCTCCAATACAAGATATTCCTGCCGAAGGGCAAGATAAATCACATTTCAGCAGAAGCAGCGAAAATGGTGGCCCCTCCTGTTATCACAGTCCACAGGGGTATGAGTTTTTTGGGCTCTTTGACGGTCTGTATTCCAGCAGTACCCTGGGCCCAGTGGCATACAAGAAGATTCCAATTTTGTCTTCTCAGTCAGCGGCGCCACAGCTCATTGCATCAGAGGATACATATCCCTCAATCTATTCGGAACAATCTTCGTTGGTGGTTGGTGGAGAACAACCTGGCCCGGGGCAGGTCTATCAATCCGGGGGATTGGGTAACAATTACGGGGGCTCATTGCCTAGGGTGGAAGACCCATGGGAGATGGCCTCCTTAAGTTCGCTCTTCTTCCAATCTGCTGGAGCTGGGAGTGGCCAGGGAGGCTCTGAAATAATTTCTGCCTGTAGTCCAGGGCAAGAGAGTGAGGTTCCTAATGGACATCAGGACAGCAGTGTCCTATATAACAAGACAGGGGGGAACGCAGAGTTTATCCCTTCTTCAGGTAGCCGCAGAGATTTTCAATCTTGCCGAAGCACATCTCAGACTTGACAGCGCCATATCTCCCGGGGGTTCAGAACACAGCAGCAGACCTCCTGAGTCGCAGGTTTTCCGACAATACCGAATGGATGGTGAACCCGAAATATCTGAAGGAAATCTTTCTTCAATGGGGGATGCCCGAGGTGGACCTCATGGCAACCCCAGTCAACTGCCAGGTTCTACAGTTCTTTTCCCAGTACTACTACCCGCAAGCAATGGGCCAGGATGCACTCTCCCAGAAGTGGAATTTCAGCCAGGTGTACGTATTTCCGCCAATGGCCCTGATCCTCAGATGTCTGTTGAAGATCATGGAGGATAGGGTTCGAGCCATAGTAATCGCTCCATTCTGGCCACGGAGGCCATGGTTTTCCCTCCTCTGGCACCCAGCAGACTGCCCCCCAGTCAGATTGCCTCAGACCCAGGACTTACTTCTACAGAGCGGCCAGTATCACTCTGATCCGGCCCGTCTAGCCTTGACTGCATGGCGGTTGAACAGGAAATACTCAGTAGCCTGAATTTGTCAGATAGGGTTGTAACGACCTTGATGGCGGCAAGGAAAATGTCTACCAACAGTACATATCGGGTATGGAAGAGGTTTAAGATGTTCGCTTCCCAGCAACGTTTTTCGTTTAGATCTCCTTCAGTGGGGGATGTCTTAGGTTTTCTTCAATCCGGTCTGGACTTAGGCCTGAGCTATAACACCTTAAAGGTTCAGGTCTCGGCAATAACAGCCCTGACAGGCATGCCTTGGGCAAAAGATCCACTGGTAGTAAGGTTTCTGAAGGCAGGAATGAAGTTGTGTCCACCAGTTCGTCCAATATTCCCTAAGTGGGCTCTTCCCTCTGTCCTCAAAGGTCTGTTGAACGCTCCCTTTTTTCCAGATACAGCAAGTTCGCTTTATAATCTCACCTTACAGATTGTATTCCTAACAGCAATAGTCTCAACCAGGCGAGTTTCCAAAACTGCGGCTTAGAGCCTTACTGCACTTTCCTCCCAGATGGTGTCATGTTGCGTCCTTCACCAAATTTCCTGCCAAAGGTCTCCTCAGAATTTCACTTCAACTGTCACACGGTGCTCCCGGTGTTCTCGCCAATGGATCCGGGGGACTTGGAGTTGAACAAGTTGGATCCAAGGTCCATTCTACAGACATACCTTTTGAGAATGGAACAATTTAGAAAGTCGGATGCCCTATTCATTTATCCAATTGGTCCCAGGAAAGGGATGCCTGCATCCCCGACAGTCATTTCATCCTGGGTGGTTATAGCAATTCAGGCAACATATTCTCTCCAGGATCTCCCCCTCTACAAGAAATCCGCACTCACTCAACCAGAGTGGTCTCGTCGTCCTAGGCGGCTTGGTGCAAGGTCCCGGTGGATGTGGTTTGTAGTGCAGAAAGCTGGAGTTCTCCAAACACCTTTATCAAGTATTACAAGCTAGATGTTGCTTCTTGTTCTAGTGGTGTCGTTGGCACTTCTATACTGTCTTCTGCCTTGTCCAGTTGTTAATAAATTTACTTTGAGCAGCACCTGGTGTTTATTGGATTTTTTACCTGCCCTCCCTTGGTGTGTGCTAGTTAAGTCCCGAGGTCGGGCTGGCATGGGGCTGAGCCAGGAAAACGGAAAATTGTTATCAAATACTTACCGTAATTTTCCTTTCCTGGCTCTGCCCCATGACAGCACACACCCTCCCTGGACCATCGCAAGATAGTAACAGAACACCATTACCAGGTACTGCCAGCATTTTATGGGCTAGTTCAGGGATGTCCTATAGGGGGTCAAGGGGCGGGGTTGACCCGAGGTCCTGCTGTCATGGGGCAGAGCCAGGAAAGGAAAATTAGGGTAAGTATTTGATAACAATTTTCCGTTTTCTTGTATCAAGAGAGGTATGGACTCCAGAGAGAAAGATATTATTTTTCCCCTGTACAAATCATTAGTAAGATCTCATCTGGAATATGCAGTTCAGTTTTGGGTACCAGTTCTCAAAAAGGATATTGGGGAACTGGAGAAAGTGCAGAGAAGGGTAACCAAACTGATAAGAGAAATATAAAATCAAGGAAAAAATTTGCGCAATGAGAGATGCAAGCTGCCAACACTTTCACTAGACCTATAGTGAGCGAAGAGAAAACACAAATAATAATGTGTGGCGCTAATCAAAGGTGCAACAAACCTCAAGGTGAGTGACTCCCACAAATTAAACGAGTAAAAATTAGGCAATTCCGTAATATTAAAGTGCAAAGTGACTAAATGGTTAATAATAGCCGCAGCATGATATATCAATAGCCGCAGCACTATATATCTCTTAATAAGGTGCAAGACGGTGTACAGGGCGCAATCTGGCGTAATGTCAGAGGTGGTCCCAGTAAGCTAAGTATTGCAGAGACAAACATATAAATCACTGGTAAACATGAGTTGATACCACCAACAATGCAAACAGTTCATGTGGTACTTAAAGTGAAAATTGCGTTTAAAAATAGTCCATACAGTAAACACATGTGATTGTGAATCTCAAGGAAACCAAAATGTTGTTGGTAAGAAAACTATAGAGTGAGGAACGAAAAATCAATCAAAAACTGTTCAAAAATCAAATAATAGTGTTCGTGAATAATACCGTTCATATATTCTTGTTAACTATTCAACATAGATGTAACCACTGATCACATTCCACTGGGGTAAAAGCAAACAAATGCAGGTAATGATATGGATGGAATCTTACCAGATTCGTAGGACACATGCACCCTATGGCAACATGGGTCAAACAGGCTGGTTTGGGAGTATGTCCCCAAGTAGATCTCCAGAGATAGGATCCGGGTTCAAAGGTATTCGCCTTGTTCCATATTGCCCATCAGCATCCAGGGGGATCTCAAGTGGTGCTCATCCCAAGAGATATCCAACCATCGGTATATAAGGAGACAGAGGGATCCACATAGCGTAAATCAGTATAAATGTATTAAAAAATAGTATACACTTACATTAAAGTTGATGTCAGCTGGCAAAAGACAGGTTAAAACAGAGAAGCGATGCTAGCGCGGTCATCACCCAAGCTGATAAGAGGCATGGAGGAGCTCAGCTATGAGGAAAGATTAGAGGAACTGAATTTATTCTCTCTTGAGAAGAGGAGATTAAGGGGGGATATGATCAATATGCACAAATACATAAGTGGTTCATATAATGAACTTGGTGTTGAGTTATTCACTTTAACCACTATCGCTCTTTGAATGACAATTGCGCGGTCGTGCAATGTTGTACCCAAACAAAATTTTCGTCCTTTTTTTTCCCACAAATAGAGCTTTCTTTTGGTGGTATTTGATCCCCTCTGCGTCATTTCTGATCGCCGCTATAAACAAAAAAAGAGCGACAATTTTGAAATATAATAAATATCCAAAAATAAAAAATAAAAAAACAAATGTATTCATCAGTTTTGACCGATTTATATTCTTCTACATATTTTTGGTAAAAAAAATCGCAATCGGCGTTTATTGATTGGGTTGCGCAAAAGTTATAGCGCCTACAAACTATGGACATTGATTTATGGCGTTTTTATTTATTTATTTTTTTTACTGGTAATGGCGGCGATCTGCGATTTTTATCGGGACTGCGATATCGGGGCGGACATGTCGGACGTTTTTGACACATTTTTGGGACCATTGACATTTATACAGCGATCAGAAATTTAAATGTCCACTGATTACTGTATAAATGTCATTGGCAGTGAAGGGGTTAACCCTGT
>BLSH010274774.1:474368-486912 GCA_018402905.1 Glandirana rugosa
CTAAACCCGGCAAGCCAGCATGCAAGTAGCGTAGTACACATGTTCCGAAATCTACGTGATCGTCTAAATCTACCTGAACTGATTGTTTCATTTCGACTCGAGGAGAAAGACCCTATTTTCACAATGTACTTATTATTTTCGACTCGTAACATTCGTGGGGAGAGTCACAATTTACCAAACAGATGTCGTCACCAAGAGTTGAGATCAGGAGCCCTGGGTGGTTGTCCGGTCTAAAATTCATCAGGGAACCCCTCTACGTCTAATCTTATGACGTTAGTGACTCGTCGTTTACTATAGTGGACACTACATAAAGTCAATAGGACGTTTGGACCGGACAATCACCCAGGGTTCCTGTCGGGACCCACTAACAGGCCAGGTTTGCAGGATAACTGAAATACATCACAGGTGATATCATTTGCTGCTCAGTGATTGCAGTATTCTAATCTGCATCTCCCCAAGGGACTACTTAAAATCTGGCCTGTTGGTGGGTCCCGAGGACTAGAGTTGAGAACCACTGCTGTAGACAAACCATTTAACACTGAGAGGGGTGCTTACAATGCTCAGCTTTTATTATTCATGTAACACTTTTATCCCAGAAAGAGGAGCTCAGCTTTACTTTGTTAGTCAAGTCCATCTAAATCTGCTAGTGCATCTAAAGCCTTGTACACATGATGCGATGAACGTACGACCGAACGGCCCAAATCGTATGTTGGCTGATGTATCTCGCGTACTGACATGCACTAAGCGATCGTACCACCAAGCCAAACGTAGTGACGTGTTACGAGCGTATAAAGAGGAAGTTCAGGTGAATGTAATTTGTGAATTAGGAACAAATGGACACTTCCGAGCGTTCCTGACATCTGAGCATGCGTGTTTTGCACAGTACAACTTGTTGGACTAACTTCTCTGTACACACGGTACAACGGTCGTACGACCGCTTGTTTGTACAACCAAATTTTTCTAGTCTGCTCCTCCAACTTCTGTTGTACGACCGCCGTACATCGGCTGTTCTAATCGCACGTACTAACATTCAGATGATTGTACAACAATCGGTCGTACAACTGTTTTCATACGATCGTCACATCGTGTGTACGAGGCTTTACACTACCCTTTAGTGCAGGGATATGCAATTAGCGGACCTCGAGCTGTTGCAGAACTACAAGTCCCATGAGGCATAGCAAGGCTCTGCCACAAGCATGACAGGCAGAGGCATGATGGGACTTGTAGTTTTGCAACAGATGGAGGTCCACTAATTGCATATCCCTGCTCTAGTGGGATGAACTCAGGCAGCTTCAGAAACAAGTCTGAACCCACCTGAGCTATCTTGCCAGGAGACTGTCACTGTGGACAGTCAATCATAAACAGCAGATGGGAGGGAATGCCTCTGCTACTTAGGATTGGCTGTCTGCAGTGACAGCTTCCTGGTGAGATAGCGCCGGTGGGTTCTGACTCAAGTCCAAACATGCCTGAGCTCATCCCTGCCCTCTAGCCAGATTGACAATGCTGCTGTCCAAAGGTGTCTCCGTTGCTCCTCCGTCCTCCAGGGAAGGAAGTGTGTTACTAGCCAGATCCCCTGGTGAAAATAAAGGGGAAAAAAGCCTGAAAAAAGAAGAATAATTTAGCTATTTAAGTCTTGGTAAGCTGCAATACATGCAATTTTTGTTTTTGGGTTTAAAGCGGAGTTCCCCCCAAAAATGGAACTTCCGCTTTAAGCACTCCTTGCCCCCTTACATGCCACATTTGGCATGTCATTTTTTTTTGGGGGGGGGGGGTGTCCCCAGGTTTCAGAGGGACTTCCTGTCCTTCTTCCACCTTCCGCCTCGGGGCCACCTAGGCGACTCCTCCTCTCCTCCTAGGTGGCCCCTCCCTCCTGGCAATCTTCTGGGACACGTCACAGGTCCCAGAAGATTGCCTGGCCACTAAGAATGCGCAGCGCGACTCGCGCATGCGCAGTGGGTGCCCGGCCGTGAAGCAGGACCGGGAGACAGGTAAGTTACTGTTTATTAAAAGTCAGCAGCTACACTTTTTGTAGCTGCTGACTTTTAATAAACAAAAAAAAACGAGTGGAACTCCGCTTTAATGTCACTTTAAAGTGATTGTAAAGGCAGGAGGTTTTTTTTATCTGAATGCATTGTATGACAAACCATTGGATCTGGGCTGCTCTGTGCAATTCCACTGTGATAGAGCAGGTAAGTGTAACGTTTGTTATTTTTACCAAAAAAACACGACTTTAGTATCACTTTAAGCATGCAGGGTTGGGTTTTACTGGAAGGATAAGTGCAAAGGGGAAATGTAGGTTATCATATATCAGGGTTTGGGTGAAGGAAGAGTTAAGTGTGATAGGTAGCATAAGGGCCCTATGGTGCAGGGGTCATGTTTTCTTACATTTGTTTTCAATCCTAAAACCTCCTGGTGTGCTCTCTGTAAACCAATACAGCAGCAGAACAGAAAAGACAAACACATAATCCATAGATCTGTTTTAAATGTAAGACAGTAGGTTTGAAACCTGACACGTAAAACCCTATATGACAATTGAAATACTACATGAAAAATAGGAATATTAACACATATAGTATATCTTGAAACATTTCTGGTTATGACAGCTCGTTCTTAAAAGACAGTAAAATACATTTAAAATGTACTTTTTTTTTTTTTAACCACTTCAGCCCCGGAAGGATTTCCCACTTCAGGACCAGAGCACTTTTTGCGATTCGGCACTGCATAGTTTTAACTGACAATTGCGCGGTCGTGCGACGTTGTACCTTAACAAAATTTGCGTCCTTTTTTTTCCCACAAATAGAGCTTTCTTTTGGTGGTATTTGATCACCTCTGCGTCATTTCTGATCGCCGCCATAAACAAAAGAAGAGCGTCAATTTTGCAAAAAAAAAAACTAATTTCTTCCTTTTTGCTAAAATACAAATCCAAAAAAAAACATTTTTTTCAGTCGGTTTTTGCTGATTTATATTCTTCCTCATATTTTTGGTAAAAAAAAATCCCAATCAGCGTTTATTGATTGGTTTGCACAAAAGTTGCCACGTTTACGGATGATGAGAATTCATTTCTGGGGTTTTTATTTTTTTTATTTTTTACTAGTAATGGTGGCGATCTGCGATTTTTAGCGGTACTGCGATATTGCAGCGGACATGTCGGACTATTTTGACACTTTTTGGGGACGATTTGCACTTATACAGCGATCAGTGCTATAAAAATGCACTGATTACTGTGTAAATGCTATTGGCAGTGAAGGGGTTAACCTGCAGGGGGCGCTCTAAGCCTGCATTCACAAAGGGGCGACCCGACTTCGGCGTGACTTCGCTAGGCGATTTCAGTGCGACTTCCAGCGTGACTTCAAGGACCTCAGGCGACTTTACAACACGACTTTTGCCAGGCGACTTTGCCTTGACCAATCAGAGAAGGGAGGGAGGGGGCTGCCTAAAAATAAGTTCTATTCTTTCCACTGTAAAGTCGCTTCCATGTAGATGGGGATCCAACTTGGAGGCGACTTCTATTAAATCCTATGGGCACAAGTCGGATAGAAGTCGCCTAGAAGTAGTACAGGAACCTTTTCAGAAGTCGTCTTGAAGACGGCTCCCATTTATTTCAAATGTCAAGCGAATTGGGGTGACTTGAGGCAACTCAAGTCGGATCGCAAGTCGCCCCTGTGTGAACGGGCACTAAGAGTTAACTGTGTTCCCTGGACGTGTTCTAACTGTTTGTGGGCTGGCCTGGCTGGGGGAATGGAGTGATCACGGCTTCCGTATAGAGGAAGCCTGTGATCACAGCCCTTCTCCCTCTAACAGAACGGAGATCTGTGTTTACTTACACGGACCTCCGTTCCCTCACTGCGGGGGGGGGGGGGGCATCGTGGGTAGCCTGGGGTGATTGAGTCCGCCCTACCTGCTCCCCGGCCACAGTGAGCGCGCGCTCACAATACTAGTTATCGCGGCCGCCGTCCTGTGACAGCGTTTCACGATAACAAGCCACCTTGCCGCTGTCATGCTGCGGCGGACGGTTGGCAAGTGGTTAAGTTTTGGATGGAGTAGGAAATGTTAAAAACCTCTGGCAGTGGAGGGGAGTACATTCAAAGAGTATGCAATTTGACATAAGATTTGCATATGAATGAGCCACCACATGATTTACATATGAACGAGTCGCCGAAGACTTATAAATAAATAAACCACAGAAAAATGCTGCATTTTTATGCATCGCACATCACAGCCGCATTGTGGTGCGAATGGGGCACACAGAAACATATTCTATTATTATATTATATATTCAATTTCTATACATCCTTGTAGAAATCTGCAGAAAAACACATTGTGTGAGTGAGACATTCATTTTTTTTGTCTTGAATAGACACTGATGCATGCATAATAATGTGGGTGTGGCAGTGAAGTTTGGCATCTTTGTCATGGGCACTGGATGACTTTGTTAAACCTGGAAACTAGAGTGAGATGCACAGCACAAACAGAATAGTTACCCACTGGACATTCAGGTATGAACACACTATATTCTTCTCAGTGCACACATTGTTATCTCAATTCTTAAATCCGAATGAAAAAAAAAAAATATTCGAGTCAACTCTTCATGTAGTGATATCAAAGAAACACATGGTGGCAGTATTTCTCCATACATAAAGTTACCAACGCTTTTTAGTAACCAGTCCTTGCTGAGAAACTACACAACCAACGTACACTGTTTGCTCTATACAACATTTTTAGTAACTTACAAGAAATGTTACTACAAGAAAAATAAACTTTTATTCAGACTTTTAATAAATACATTTATTTGCTAAATAATCATACTTCTGAAAATATAAAGTTGTTATGCTCATAGGTGCAATTAGCATACATTTGATGTAAAAGCTAACTGAATGAAATGTCACTAATGGCTAAAGCACTGTGTTCTACAATTACCATTTTTAATAAAAGACTGTTTTCACATTCTTTGTTGGACATCAGTACTTCTGTTCTCATGCAGCCTCTTTGTAGCTACTTCCTGCCTCTTGCAAACTGCTGCATGTCATTTCCCAGAGTTCACTGATGCTGATAATAGTGGAACATACATGGCTGCTTGAAGTATTGGAAGAGCATGTGGCAAGTTGACAATATAGCAGAACAATTGTATCACAGAGCATTGTCACCCTAAAGGAAATGCCTGCGCAAGGACCTTCATGAAAAGAGCATCAGGTGTTATCTTAGTGTAATTTATTATTATTATTATTAATTATTAATTTTATAATTAATGGTACATAAAGCATTTGTAATATTTTAGTCATCGGGTTTACTTTTACTGTAACTCTGATGTCACAGCTCATGGGGTGCTTTTATATAACACACAGGCACACACACACACACACACTAACCAATCAGCTTCTAACTTCTGCTTTTTCAATTAATTAGAATCTGAGCTGATTGAATACAATGCACAGCTGCACCAAATTCTGTGTGCACAAATTTTAGTAATTCTCCCCCATGTTTCCCGATATCTGTATTCCACTGTTCATTTTACATTGTAGCAATGTAGTAATCAAAAAGTTACTTTTTTTGTTTCTTATTAAAAGAATTGCAATTATTTACAAGCAAATATGATGTTTTCAAGATTAGATTTATACACTTTAGAACTGTACAGTTATCCAATTGTTTATTCAGTAAGGCAAAAACAAAGGTTGATGATAAATGTGGTTTAAAAACATTACATTTTTTGATAGTAATTGTTAACCACTTCAATACTGGGCACGAAAACAGCCATTTTTCAGCTTTTATCGCTATCACACTTTGACAATTACTCAGTCATGCAACACTGTACCCATATGAAAATTCACACAAATAGAGCTTTCTTTTGCTGGTATTTAATCACCAGTGGGTTTTTTTTTTATTTGTGTGCTATAAATAAAACAAGATTGAACATTTTGTGAAAAAATGCCTTTTTCTTTGTTTCTGTCATAAAATTTTGCAAATTAGTAATTTTTCTTCATAAATTTTGGCCAACATTTATACTTCTACATATCTTTAAAATAACCCTAATTGGTGTATATTATTTGGTTCTTGTCTAAGTTATAGAGTCTACAAGCTATGGTGCCAATCATTGAAAATTGATCACACCTGATGTACTGACAGCCTATCTCATATCTTGAGACCCTAACAAGCCAGGTAAGTACAAATACCCCCCAAATGACCCTTTTGTGGAAAGTAGACATTCCAAAGTATTCAGTAAGTTGCATGGTGAGTTCTTTGAAGTTGTATTTTTTTCCCACAATTCTTTGCAAAATGAAGATTGTTGTTGTTATTATTACTACAATATTGTCATATTAACACGTTATTTCTCACGCATGGCATATGCATACTTGCAACTACACCCCAAAACATTCTGCTACTCCTCCTGAGTATGGCGATATCACATGTCTGAGACTTTTTCACAGCCTGGCCACATACAGAGCACCGTCAGGTATTCTAGGAACATAAATTACACATCTAATGTCATGACGACCTATCACATTTTTGAAGACCCTGGAATATCAGGACAATGGAATTACCCACAAAATGAACCCATTTTGGAAAGCAAACACCCCACCGAATAATCTATGAGGCATAATGAGTCTTTTGAATGGTTCATTTTTTTCCAGAAGTTTTTGGAAAATGTGGTAAAAAAATGAAACCGCATTTTATAATATATTTCCAAAACATAGCATTTACATAGCAAAAATGACACCCCAAAATACATTCTGCTACTTCTCCTGAGTATGGCGATACCACATGTGTGAGACTTTTACACAGCCTGGCCACATACAGAGGCCCAACATTGAACTAGTACCTTCAGGCGTTCTACGAGCATAAATTACACATCTCATTTCTCAACCACCTATTACACTTTTGAAGGTCTTGGAGCACCAGAACAATGGAATTGCCCACAAAATGACCCAATTTTGAAAAGCAAACAATGCAATGTATAATCTATGAGGCATAATGAGTCTTTTGAACGTGTCATTTTTTTCCAGTAGTTTTTGGAAAATGTGGGGAAAAAAATGAAAACGCTTTTATTTTTACACAAAGTTGTCCATTTATACGATATTTCCAACACATGGCATGTACATAGTAAAAATGACACCCCAAAATACATTCTGCTACTCCTGAGTATGGCGACACCACATGTGTGAGTCTTTTACAGGTGATGTTTACTGATAGGTGAAGACGGTCACTGAGAAGTGATTGGCTATGGTCACTGATGGGTGACTGGTGGAGGTCACTGATGGGTGACTGGCGGTGGTCACTGAGGGGTGACGGGTGTCTGGCGGTGGTCACTGCTGGGTGACGGGTGTCTGGCGGTGGCCACTGATGGGTACCGAGTGTTTGGCGGTGGTCACTGATGGGTGACTGGCGTTGGTCACTGATGGGTGATGGGTGCCGGGTGTCTGGCGGTGGTCACTGATAGGTGATGGGTGACAGGCCACGGTTACTGATCGGTGACGGGTGACAGGCCACGGTCACTGATGGGCGATAAGTGTCACGCCATGGTCACTGATGGGTAATGGGTGACACGCCACTGTCACTGATGGGTGACACGCCACAGTCACTTGTGGGTGACACGCCATGGCACTGATGGATGATGGGTGACACACCATGGTCACTGATGGGTGACAGGGGACAAGCCATGGTCACTGATGGGTGACGGTTGACAGGCCACAGTCACTGATGGGTAACATGCCACGGTCACTGATGGGTGACATGCCATGGTCACTGATGGGTGACAGGCGACACGCCATGTTCACTGATGGGTGACAGGTAATACGCCACGGTCACTGATGGGTGACAGGTGGCAGGTGCAATTTATGATGACAGGTGCACTTTATGGGGGCAGATGGGGTGACTGTTGGGTGACAGGTGCATTGGGGGGGGCAGGGGTGATGTGACAGGTGTGTTTGTGCTTTACACAGATCAGTAACTCACTGATCCTAGCTCTTCTCTCCTCACACTGGAAACTGTGTGAGGATAAAAGAGCTGGTAACAGTGAGTTACCGCTGCGTTTTCACAGCCGATCACTAGGCAACAGCTGCCGGCCAACGGCTGATACCAGTGTCAGTGACAGGCAGTGTTCCCTGGGAACATGCCGCCACCGACATGCACGTGCAGCGTGCTCCCGATCACGTGTATGCGCCGTGCGAATGGGGGAAGTACCATTTGTGATCAGCCGTGACTTCATCACGGCCGATCACATGGTAAACAGCCATGACCAATGGCTGTTCACCCCCGTCTGTGACGCGCTGTGTCCCGGGGACACGCTGCCACCAACAGGGTCGGGATGCGCGAGCCCGATCGCGGGCAATCCCAGCTTAAAGGGCTCACGTCATATGACGTCGGCCCGCCAAGAGAGCCGCACCACTCCACCGTCATTTGGTGGGCGGTCTTGAAGCGGTTAAAGGCAACATAAAAATTACATATAGGATGCAGTCTGTTTCTAACATTAAAACAGATCTTCACCCTCTTAAAGTGGTAGTAAACTTAAAAAAAAAAAATTGGGCCCCAAGCAGTTTAAGTCATAATGTGCTAGTATGCACCATAAGCTGTGATCATTTAAATAGCTGGGAGGCGATGACGTCACTTCCACGCATGCACACAGGAGTCACGGTCATGGCACAGCACTATAAATGGATGCCATAATTCAGTATGTCCTCCATTCAGAGCGTAGTGTGTATGCGCCAGTGTTGTCGCCGGCCTGTATAAATGTGAATATCCCCTAAGGCTGGGTTCACACTATCTGACAAAAAAACGGTCCGACTTTGATCCTACACTGCTGTGCGATTTACGGTCCTACATAGGGTCAAAGTCGGACCGTTTGTCTGTGAACAGGGATCCGACTTTGATCCCGACAATGCCAGGCACTTTGTGCTCTGGGGATTTTGAAGGGGAACTCCACGCCAAATTAAAAAAAAAAAACTGGCATGGGGTCACCCCTCCAGGAGCATACCAGGCCCTTTGGTCTGGTATGGATTTTAAGGGGAACCCCCACGTCGAAAAAACGGCGTGGGGTCCCCCCCCCACAATCCATACCAGACCCTTATCTGAGCACGCAGCCCGGCATGCCAGGAAAGGGGGTGGGGACGAGCGAGCGCCGCCCCCTCCTGGACCATACCAGGCCGCGTGCTATCAACATGGGGAGTATGGGTGCTTTGGGGCAGGGGGGGCTCTGCGCCCCCCCACCCCAAAGCACCTTGTCCCCATGTTGATGAGGACAAGGGTCTTTTCCCGACAACCCTGACTGTTGGTTGTCAGGGTCTGCGGGCGGGGACTTTAACAAGGGGGCCCCCAGATGGCAGCCCCCCAACCCAAGGTAAATGAGTATGGGGTACATCGTACCCCTACCCATTTACCTGGAAATAAATATGTACACAAAAAAACCACACAGCTTTTTAAAATATGTTATTAAATCTGCTCCGGCAGTCTTCTCCCCTCTCTGGCTCTTCTTTCTTCGGCTCTTTTGCGGGGTCCCTCCTCCTCCTCCCTCCTCCCTCCTCCCTCTCCCTCCGTTTTTTGTGTACATATTTCTTTCCAGGTAAATGGGTAGGGGTACGATGTACCCCATACTCATTTACCTTGGGTTGGGGGGCTGCCATCTGGGGGCCCCCTTGTTAAAGGGGGCTTCCAGATTCCTTTAAGTCCCCGCCCACAGACCCCGACAACCAACGGCCAGGGTTGTTGGGAAAAGACCCTTGTCCTCATCAACATGGGGACAAGGTGCTTTGGGGTGGGGGGGGCGCAGAGCCCCCCCCTGCCCCAAAGCACCCATACTCCCTATGTTGATGGCACGCGGCCTGGTATGGTCCAGGAGGGGGCGGCCCTCACTCGTCCCCACCCCCTTTCCTGGCATGCCGGGCTGCGTGCTCGGATAAGGGTCTGGTATGGATTGTGGGGGGGACCCCACGCTGTTTTTTCGACGTGGGGGTTCCCCTTAAAATCCATACCAGACCAAAGGGCCTGGTATGCTCCTGGAGGGGGACCCCATGCCAGTTTTTTAAAAAAATATGGTGTGGAGTTCCCCTTCAAGATCCCCAGAGCACAAGTCGCATGCCAAAGTCGGATCAGTGAAGACACTGATACGACTTTGATCCGACTTCAGTGCCTTTCAATGGGCTGAAGTAGGATCAAAGTCGGACAAAGGTAGTACAGGAACCTTTTTCAAAGTCGGTCCGACTTTGAAAAACACATGTCGGAGAAGTTAAGACGGCTCTCATAGGGAATCATTGTTTTTGTGACGTAATGCGACTTGTGCTCTTCATGTCGGTCCGAGAATCGGACTAGTGTGAACCCAGCCTAAATGGTACACATTTATGGGATATTCAATGAACATACAGGTGAGCCTTATTATAGTCATAGTCATGAAGTGGACTTTACTAGCGCTTTAATCAAGTTCCTTCCATTCCACCCCTCCTCCAGTCCTCTGCATGAATGTTTGAATTTGTTTTTGTTTTTATGTCTGGCCCCGCCCCCTCATGTACATTACTCACCTTGGCAAATGACGTGCACAGTGCCCGTGTTCCTCCTAGGATATGCATGTCACATATCCCAGATAGCATAGTGTATAGTTCACAAAGGGGGGAGGGGACGAGTCTTGTGGTGCATCATTAGGTGGCCCATTCAATGAACCCAGAAGAGTCAGCGGGCCTTTCAATGATGTCAGAAACAACATGGCGGCACTGGACTGAGCAGTGGCAGGGGTGAGAGGATCTCAGTAGGTCAACGCCAGATCTGCTACATGGGTGAGTATATGAAATATGAAGATCCCACCTCCCGGTAAGCAGGGGTAAAAGATTTTTTAAAAAGCGATGAGTGTTAGATAAAGATCCACTTTAACCACTTCAACCCCAGAAGGATTTTCCACTTTAGGACCAGAGCACTTTTTGCAATTGCGCGGTTGTGCGACGTTGTACCCAAACAAAATTTGCGTCCTTTTTTTCCCACAACTAGAGCTTTCTTTTGGTGGTATTTGATTACCTCTGCGTCATTTCTGATCACCGCTATAAACAAAAAAATAGCGACAATTTTGCAAAAAAAAAACAATATTTCTTACTTTTTGCTAAATTACAAATACAAAAAAAAATTTAAACTATTTTTCGGTTTGGGCCGATTTATATTCTTCCTCATATTTTTGGTAAAATAAAATCGCAATCGACATATATTGACTGGTTTGCGCAAAAGTTGCCGCTTTTACGAATGATGATAATTCATTTATGGGATTTTTTTTTATTCTTTACTAGTAATGGTGGTGATCTGTGCTTTTTAGCGGGACTGCGATATTGTGGCAGACACATCAGACCCTTTTGACACTTTTTTGGGGCCATTGGCTTTCATACAGCGATCCGTGCTATGAAAATGCACTGATTACTGTATAAATATCACTGGCAGGGAAGGGATTAACCTGCAGGGGGTGCTCTAACTGTGTTCCCTGTGTGTGTGTTACTAACTGTATGGGGGTGCTGGGCTGAATGGGGGAGAAACAAGAGCAAGAAACAATTTTGCTTGCTTTGGAAACTGAAGTTTGACATTGCATGCCATTATTAAGCTTATGATCCACCAGAACACCCAGATCCTTCTCCACCATTGATTACCCTAGTATGTATGATGCATTCATATTCTTAGCCCCAAGTGCATAACTTTACATTTATTAACATTTAACCTCACTTCCCACATTGTTGCCCAATTAAACAGCGCATTGAGGTCGGCTTGTAAGTTGGAGACCTCCCGTAAGGATTTTATTCCACTGCATAGCTTGGTTTCATCTGCAAAGACAGAAATGGTACTTTTAAATTAGACCCTGTACCATTTATAAGTGTATTAAAAAGTAAGGGTCCCAACACTGAACCCTAGACCATTGAGAGTATGAATCATTAATCACTACTCTCTGAATTCAGTCTTTTAGCCATTTACAAAATGATTTTTCCAAATGCTTTTGCAAAATCCAAGTATACTATGTCCACAGCCACTCCTTTGTCTAATTAGTTTGGTTACCATTCTCTGCACTTCCTCCCGTTTTCCAATACCCTTTTTGTGAACTGGTGCCCAAAACTGAACTACATATTCTAGATGAGTTGTAAATAATGCAGCGCCAAGATCAAGTTATTTAAAGAGATATGAGGTAAAAGTGCAATAAGCATATAGCACAAATAGAACAAAAATGAATATTCTTCCTTCAGAAGGAATGATATCACAGTCTTAGAGTCTTTTCCAGATCTCACTATTGAATCTCAAATCTTGTAAGTCAGGGAGTATACCCTCAGATATCCACAACAAAACCGACCAGCAAAGAAGGGAAAAAACATTCACTTGAGGATAAGTTTATAATTCTTTCAAGAATCACCATCAAACGAACATCCTAGTGATCTTTGTAAAAGATGTAGGCTTACCAGATTCTGGTGAAAAACGCACATAGGTCAAACTCGTCTTTGTAGGCGATGGTATCCACAGATCTTCAAGGACAGATCATCATAGACAAGGACATCCACAGGTCATCATGGACAGATCATCATGGGTAACAGTGAAACGGGAGAAA
>BLSH010274774.1:510316-522095 GCA_018402905.1 Glandirana rugosa
GTCAAAGCATCAGTGGGACCGTCTACTGTGTCCGAGTGGACTCCACGCCTTAGATTCATGGCTGGTCACAAGAACACTGGTCGGTACTTAGATTCCGCACCTCAGGTGAGCCTGTGTCATCTGCCAGGGTGACTACGAAACTGCTATAGCAACTGGTCTTCGAGCCTGACGCCTGATCGTGACACTGGCCCTCAAGGTCTGTGATGTGGGAAGGTTGTGCCTATACACCTGTTTTCCCTTGCTCTCCTTTGTAGACCATGCCCACTGACACATTTCATCTTGCCCATTGGGGCTTATTCATAGAGGCCCATCATTAGTCACTGAATACAGGTGAGCAAAATAAGCCATGTTAAGAATGGGAAGATGTGTGATACAAAGACAATTTGCAATTCAATGGAAGCAATCAAGCCATACAAAACAAGTGTAAAAACAAAAGTAATGGTGTAATAAAAGGGATGGGCCGAACGGACCCCTGTCCCAGAACTTTCGAACACTGCGAAAGTACGGACCCAAATAACGAATCCAATTAAAGTCAATGGGAAGTAATTGGGCATGCAATGGTTATAGGGGTCCGGATCCTGCCCTGGGGGACATGTATCAATGAAAAGAAAAGTTTGTGAAAAACGTCATTTTTAAATGAGTAGTAATTTTTGGATTTTGTGAAAGCATAAAAAGAAAAAATCCTTCCAATATAGTGCATGGGGGTCCCCTTAGTCTACCTGTAAAGTGGCAGATCTGTACCATGTCTATAATCTGCTGCAGCAATAATTGCATTTATAAAGCCAATAAAAATGACATTTTCCCTGCAAGCTGCCTTTATTTTGCTCAGCAACAGCTGGGGAGCCAGTGTGTATGATGAGGCCACAATGTAGTGCACTGGGAACAAGATTAGAGATTTTTTGGATAAATTCTGGTGTCACTTTGACTTTGGATAGAATTAACGGGTGCGGAAAAATTGGGCTTTGGGTGTTGGTGGTGCCTTCATACCATACCATATTCTGTAAAAAAACAGGTGCAGAAAAATTGGTCTTTGGGTGTCAGTGGCACTTTCCCGCCGTAACCCTATAGAGGTACTCTTGATGAAAGCAAGAATTGACCTTGCTGTAAAATCTGCTGCATATGTGCTGAAAAAGGCCCAGACAGCTGAGCTTTGGGAAGTGGGCCGGGAGATAACAGCTGCAGAATGTGATGGAATAGCTCTCTACTCTTTCTTGATGTCGGCCTCCTTGGGGTTGTGCCGCCTCACCTTCAGTTTCCTCCTCTGCTCTATCTGGCACCCAAGTCGCATCAGTAACATCATCATCTCCATCTCCATTATCATCATTACCACTGGAAACAACTTGGCAATACGCTGCGGCTGGGGGAACATGAATGCCAATTTCTCTCTCTAGGCTCATGTTCCTGTCATCCTCAACCTCAGAACCAACATCTGAATCCAGTAATGGCTGGGCATCAAGGTGCAAGTGGCTGACACTGTGGTCAAATAACTCAGCTGACTCCTCCATGGCTGATGTTGGGGCTATGGCAGTTATAGATGTCGACAAGGAGGCAGGTTTATCCACTCTGGCAACTGCAAGGGACTGCACACTCTGCTTGACAGAAGATGAGGAGGATGAGAAAGGTTAGTAAGCCAGTCCACCACCTCCTCTGCATGCTGTGACTGGATAGCACAGGCAAACTCACTAAACAGAGGAAATGATGCCCTACCTGAGGACTGACCACTACGTCCACCTTTGCCTGTGGACACATTTGTTGCTGGCCCCCTTACAGTGCCAAGGGAACGTCTGCCTCTCCTTGTTGTCCTCCCTGACATTATTGGGAGGGAGGGGGTGATGCTTATTAGCAAATGTAAAAAAGAAGTGGAAATATGTATGTAGATGCACTTTAATCAATGTAAAGTGGTGTTTGGTGCACTTTAATTTGAGTACTCACACTACACAGCCACACTCCAGGGATACACTATAGTATACTACAATATAATGCGTCAAACATACAGTGACGCACAGAACTATATGGCGTTAACCTGGTAGTAACACACACAGAAGTAAATGGTGTTAAACTGGCAGTAACGCACAAAACTATATAGCGTTAAACTGGTAGTAACGCACACAAAACTACAGTATCTGACAAAAGTGAGTACACCTCTCACATTTTTGTAAATATTTTTTCATGTGACAACACTGAAGAAATTACACTTTGCTACAATTTAAACTAGTGAGTCTACAGCTTGTATAACAGTGTAAATTTGCTGTCCCCTCAAAATAACTCAACACACAGCCATTAATGTCTAAACCACTGGCAACAAAAGTGAGTACACCCCTACGGGAAAATGTGCAAATTGGGCCCAAAGTGTCAATATTTTGTGTGGCCACCATTATTTTCCAGTACTGCCTTAACCCTCTTGGGCATAGAGTTCACTAGAACTTCAAAGGTTGCCACTGGAGTCCTTTTCCACTCCTCCCTGATGACATCAGGGAGCTGGTGGGTGTTAGAGACCTTGCGCTCCTCCACCTTCCATTTGAGGATGCCCCACAAATGCTCAATAGGGTTTAGGTCTGGAGACATGCTTGACCAGTCTATCACCTTTACCCTCAGCTTCTTTAGCAAGGCAGTGGTCATCTTGGAGGTGTGTTTGGGGTCATTATCATGTTGGAATACTGCTCTGCAGCCCAGTCTTTGGGGAGGGAGGGGATCATGCTGTGCTTCAGTATGTCACAGTATATGTTGGCATTCATAGTTCCCTCAATGAACTGTAGCTCCCCAGTGCTGCCAGCATTCATGCAGCCCCAGACCATGACACTCCCAGCACCATGCCTGACTGTAGGTAAGACACAGTTGTCTTCGTACTCCTCACCTGGTTGCTGCCATACAAGCTTGACACCATCTGAACCAAATAAGTTTATCATGGTCTCATCAGACCACAGGACATGGTTCCAGTAATCCCTGTCCTTAGTCTGCTTGCCTTCAGCAAACTGTTTGCAGGCTTTCTTGTGCATCCTCTTTAGAAGAGGATTCCTTCTGGGATGACAGCCATTCAATCCAATTTGATGCAGTGTGCGGCGTATAGTCTGAGCACTGACCGGTTGACCCTCCACCCCTTCAACCTCTGCAGCAATGCTGGCAGCACTCATACATCTATTTCCCAAAGGCAACCTCTGGATATGACGCTGAGCATGTGCTTTTTTGGTCGACCATGGGGAGGCCTGTTCTGAGTGGAACCTGTCCTGTTAAACCGCTGTATGGTCTTAGCCACCGTGCTGCAGCTCAGTTTCAGGGTCTTGGCAATCTTCTTATAGCCTAGGCCTTCTTTATGTAGAGCAACAATTCCTTTTTTCAGATCCTCAGAGGGTTATTTGCCATGTGGTGCCCTGCTGAACTTCCAGTGACCAGTATGAGAGAGTGAGAGCGATAACACCAAATTTAACACACCTGCTCCCCAGTCACACCTGAGACCTTGTAACACTAACGAGTCATATGACACCGGAGAGGGAAAATGGCTAATTGGGCTTAATTTGGACATTTTGACTTAGGGGTGTACTCACTTTTGTTGCCAGCGGTTTAGACATTAATGGCTGCGTGTTGAATTATTTTGAGGGGACAGCAAATTTACACTGTTATACAAGCTGTACACTCACTACTTTACATTGTAGCAAAGTGTTATGTAATTTTTTTTAGTGTCGTCACATGAAAAGATAGAATAAAATATTTACAAAAATGTGAGATACTGTATATGGCATTAAACTGGCAGTAAAGCACACAGAACTATATGGCGTTAAACCGGCAGTAATGCACACAGAACTATACAGTGTTAAACTGGCAGTAACGCACACAGAACTATATGGTGTTAAACTGGCAGCAACACACATAGAACTAAATGCCGTTAAACTGGCAGTAACGCACACAGAAGTAAATGGCATTAAACTGGCAGTAACGCACACAGAAGTAAATGGCGTTAAACTTGCAGTAATGCAATCAAATATACGGTGTTCAACTGTCCCTACTCGAACTATACACTAATGTAAAGATTAGTTACACGGTCTCACTACACTCCACTGCCTTGAAACTGAGCTGTCCCTACTCTACATATACACTAATGTATGCATGAATGACACGGTCTCACTACACTACAGTGAAACTATCTGAGCTATCCCTACTCTAGCTGCACACTATGCAAAGCTGAATGATGATCCTCCTCACTACACTCAAACTATCCCTAGACTGACACTAAACGAATATTCTACACTGACAATTGAAGCACAATAGCACAGTATAGCACACTAATAGCACTGAACAGAGCCCTGTTCTCTCTCCAGCCAAAATCACACTGAAAATGGCTGCCATTGAAAGAATACTTTCATACTGTGGGGCCATGATTGGAGAGAGTCATGATGACCGTGTCCAATCATGACTCTGACAGTGCTCTGGGCCCTGATTGGCTGAAGCTTTCACTGCTTCAGCCAATCAGGGCTTGCAATGCATTGTTCAGGGCCACATTGCGTTTTGGTTGGTTCAGGGGGCCGAACAAATGGTTGAATGTCCCGTTTGTTCAGATGTTCGCCACACGCCCGAACAGCGAAAGTTCAGCCCGAACTTATGCTCGGTGCTAATAATTGCCCTAGAAAAAGAGATGCATTTTCTCAGGCTGTACAGGACACTGCTTTCTCTTGCTGTGATCGGAGAGCAGACATCACTGCTGCATATCTGTGGCCTGAGCGCTGAGTTTGAGGGAGCCGACAGGCAGAGTTCCCTGGGTGGAGAGTGGTCTAATCGCTGTGTGACCAGAGGGTGAGCTGCAATATCACTGGGACTATTGATCTACAGCTGTGGGGATTTACTATCTGCTGCTAGACAGACTGGGCCCTTTAGGAACTGACCATACAGCCAGATACTAGCCTTATTGTTGCATGCAGGCTTGAATTGGACGATTTTAACCTTCACCAACAATGCAGCTAGGCCCCAATGCAAGCTGGCTGAAGAGTTAGGACTAACGACTGTCCCTTTACAGCTGCTACAGCTGCTAAACAGAAAACTTCACCTATTGATTATGCTAAGAGGTACCTCTCAGGGAACATTGCACCATTACCTAGCCATTCACATACAGTGCACTCTATTTCCTGACGCAAATTTACAGGCAAGTTAAAGGTATCTATACTCCTGTTCTTATAAGTGCTTGCAGTAACCTTCATTCAACCAGGTGTCATAGGGGCTGAAGTGCTTCTTGGAGTCAAGGGGCATAACAGAGAACCCAAATAACCAAACGGCTCCTGCTGGGGGTAGCTCCACAGAAACACACAATTTCATGGGTTTCATTTCAGGGTTAAGGATTTATCTGATGTTTTTACTTGTTCACAAACTAAAAATCTAAAAAAATTGATGATACGCTAAGGCATATCAGATCATTAACTCACAAACATGTCAAGGCACATCACACCTTCAAACTATTTGGAAAGTTAATGGATATACTTTATACTAGTAAATGAAACATCTTTGAAAATCCATTTGTTCAAGCATTTTTCAACTTTTATATTCTCATCTATTACAACCTATTTTATAAGGCGCTTTACGATTATTTAGATATTTTGCAATTCATTTTGTTACCAAGATAAGATAAGATAAAAATAGCTTCATTAGAGCTGCAGAGGGCTTTGAAATGACTTCCTTACAATTACATAAACACCAATGAGTTCAACTTGGAAATATATGAACAATACTACAAGGGTTATCTTGCTGATATAATCCAGATCCCACTATTAAAACAGACTGGTGATTAGTCCCAAAACGTTATTAGTAATGCTTTGCCAACTATGTCTGAATGGCAGCTAAGAATACTAAAAATGTGGTGTCTATGAACTCTTTCATACATACAGACTGTACCATAGCATCATTCAGTGCATAGCTCCATATGTTAGCCCATACACTGAATACAAGGCGGAATGGATGAGAGGAGTCCCTGTGGTATACTTGCCTCTCCTCTTATCTATTCACAGAATGCCTTTTATTTAATGAAAAGAATGCAAGATGTTTGTGTATGGATGAGGTACAGAAAAGCAACCCACTATCGTCACTGTACTAGAACAGAAATTGTAAGTATGAGCCAAAGTTCATGGATGAAACTATTATCCGGCAGAGCAAAACGAATGCCTCTAGCATCCACATTCACCATCTGGATGTAGTTGGCAAAGCATTGCAAAGAAGTTCTCAGCAGAAATTACAATTTAAAAACAACTTTTTTGCTGGGGTTCCACCTTAGGGTTTGCATAAAATTATAAGGGAAGTTCTAGCAAGGTAAGGGAGTCTCCAAGTGCTAATTAGCAGAAAATATTACCAGATTTTTTGGCTCCCAAGTCCTGGGTAAATGTCATCTCTATGTCATGTGATTCAAAACAACTTTTCAGTTGGAGTTGAAAGGTAAGTTGTAAGGTAAGACTTTTATGGTTAAAACAGTAGTAAACTGGAACAAAAAAGAAAAAAAACAAAATGGGCCTCCGGGTGGTCATAATTTGCTAGTACCCACTACATAGTAGCACCTATGACAGACTTACCTGAAAACAAAACCCTTCAGTGGCATGATGTCGCGAGTCATGGCGCTTCCATCTTCACCCGCTCTTACTTCCAGGTTCAGAATGTCCATGCCATGATGACGTCACTCCCGCGCATGCTATTCCTTCAGAGTGCATGAGCTGGTGACGGGCACCTTTAGGAGATATTTACTGTACCTATAGGTAAGCCTTATTATATGCTTACCTATAGGTAAAAATAAACATAGTTGTAAAGAAGAGCCTAAATACTTACCTCTCCTGTCACCAGTGCCACTTAACTCCACTATGATTGCCAAAAATGGTTTCCCAAAGTCCCCTGGGAAACTGACACCTTTGGAAGTGTTGATCACTGTGGTCCCCACAGCTCTTACTGTTTTCCCCTGCTGATCTCACATCACCGATTTTTTTTTTTTTTTTTTTTTGCAGTGACAGCAGGATGAACCAATAAGAGCAATGGACCATGGAAAACTGATAGTTCCGGGAGTTTCACTTTCTTCAGACTACCTCTGAATCCCCTTTTAGTTAAATTAAAAGACGGTATTTGAACTTCTAAATGACCTCCTCAACAAAAACATACGGATGAACCTTCATCATTATCCGCTACTACAATGATGTAACATGTATACATGCAGTTCAGCATGAATGAGTTGCACTTCACTGCCTGATCCCAAGCATTTAGTAAATTATCACAAATACCGTAAACTGGAGCATGTATAGATGACAATAAAGAATCATAAATGGCTCTTCAAATCCCACTGATATTGCAAGTGTGTATTTGGTAAAATGCTTATTCACAGCATTCATTAACATTCTTTAGGTTAAAATAGAAAGGTAACTATATTTATATCGGTTTGTGCATTCATTTCCTTTCTCTAACATTTCATTTTATTTGCACGTGTATGCTCTCATTTTCAAGTGCAAACAGCCCTAAAAGCTTTGGAGAGTTCTCTGGTGCTGATAAAAAAGACTCTACTGAAAGCATTTAGTAAAAAGGTGCATTAAAATGAATCAAGATGTTTTCATTGCTTAAAATTCCCCACTTACAACTGTCCCTCTTTTCCCTTAGACAATGAATACAAAGACTTCGTAGAGTGCTGGGTTTCATAAAGTGTGAGCAGGAGGCAATTTTTTTCCAAATTAAAGTCCCTCTCTTGATACAGAACATGCCATCGTTGTCAGGAACATAAAATTCTAAAGAATTTAAGTCAATTTATCCATCTAAATAGCAAAATTACAAACTGAAAATGTAGGTTTAATAGAACACGAACTGTCTTTAAAAAGCTTTGACAAAGAGCAGACAAAAGGAACATTTGTTACCTGTATTAAAGAGGAAGGTTTGGAAATACTACTTAACACATAAAAAGTAAAGACATGGCAAGGCATGTAAATGTTCAGAAAACAAAAAAAAAATTGTGATACAATTTTATACCTAGGAATATCATCCTAGTAACATAGAAAAATGAGGGCAGAAAAAAAGACCATCAAGTCTGCCCTTATTTAATTTATGCATGTGTTTCAGCCAGACAAGGAAAATCCCTGTCTGATTGGAATTCAAACCCAGAGGGTTTAAATTATTTGATTTGACTTTTGAATTACTGTTAGCTTTATGCTATTTTTGGCATGTATGACAACTAACACCTCCCCTGTTCCTTACTCTATCGTTCCTGTAGAGTGTGTACCCTGGTATAGTTATTTTTCAGTCATCAGAATTTTTGAACCATGTCTCTGTAGTTGCAACAAGGTTTAAGTCCTTAGTGAACATGACGTGACAAACGCTGCTATCTACTGCTTTATTTTTAGCAGCCCAATCCTTAGCAGCACAAACCCTTACATTTGTTTTAACCTGCTGGGGGGCATAAATGTTCCTCAATAATCACATTTCTGCCCCAGTTTAAATGCATGAACAAAAAAACTCCTAACCTTCCATACTAAGAAGCTCAGAGGCAGACTCCAGACCATCTCTTTTGTGCATCCTGGCTAAGAGACACTAGAACTACACCATTTTCTTGCCTCTTTTGCCCCCTTATTTAAAATGTATTTATGTCCCCTATTAACAATGCTTAGATGTTGTCATACTGAAGATCCCTTATGCACAGCCTCAGGGTCCAGTGAGGTGACTGGAAACCATTTCTTTATATCCCACGGCTACTGGATGATTATCCATATACTAACCAGCCATTAATGTTTGTACAACATGAAATATGCAAAACATATTCAAGTACTTCAAGGTAAACTGCCCAAAGATTCTATGGGTGGTGCCTGGGGTAGGGGCATCATAGTAAATTACAAAAGGATTAGTACAAACGGCTTATTTACCTGCATTCTGCTGATTTATTTATTTAAACAATTGGCTTATGCACCATGATAACCTTATTCTTGTATCTTCCAGATCAGGAGTGTCAAGCCATGGCTTGCATTAGCATTATGGTTGCCCTCAACAGGCTGGTTGTATCTGTAAGACTATATACATAAATGTATCCAGGGCTTTTTTTTCTCTGAGAACAGGTGCAGGAACACTACACTACACATTTGCTGGTATTTCGATGGCTATGCTGCTGACTGAAAATCATATTTCCAAATAATAAGGATGATTGTGAGAAAGATCTTGTATCTGTCTACCAGCCTAACATGGCCCTAATTGTTAATACCATTTTTTGCTGGATGCTATGACAAATTATTTTGCCTTCAGTGTCTGTGATGTGTATAACAAAGTCTGTTTTTTGTCCTGTTGAGCAATTGATTAATTATCTCTTGAGATATTATGTGCCTTTTATATATATACATACTCACAGAAAAGTCGTTGTAATGGCTCACTGTATATCATTAATTAGGTTGATGTAATGTAACAGAACACAAATTAAACTCTTAATACAAAATATGTTAATCAGTCTTTTTTATTTAATTAATGTTCTTTGAATGACATAGATCTCTCAGAATATTTTTAATGCTCACATCCAAAAAAAACACAAAGGAAGATTTTCCACTAATAAAAACAAAACATCTGTCCTTCAACCATTCCTCATATGGTTGCCAATCACCTGGCAAGAAGCAGAGTTTTTTGCTTCAAACTAGAATATAGTTTGAACACATTTTATCCATTTCCCCGTCACAGACCAATAATTTAGCAAAGCCTTTCTCAACCTTTTAAACATGGAAGAACTGCTGAAATAACTTTCATTCATGATCATTGGTGTGAGGCTCAATGGTTAGAATTCTCCTTTAATGTATGGTCAATGGTAAATCTTCCCCCTTAAATAGAAAGCTAAAAAGGTCATTGGTGACAGTGGTAGCTTATCTGAGAGGCAGACATTACTTATACATTAAGGTTCCACAGAATCTCGGTTGAGAAAGTTTGGTTTAGGATATAAATAATTTTAATAAGAATGAAAAATCTTTCATATCATACTGAGAGTTTTTTCCATGACTTTTGATCCCAATATTTGTTTTTTTGTAAACCAATCTCTCATTAAAGAGATATATTTGTATTTATGAAATGATGTTGATGGCTTTAGTACTTAGGTACGGAACAGTCATATTAGACATTCTTGTGACACCAAAGTCAGAAAAAGTCAATCGTTTCAAACTAGAATTTTGACATTTTCAACTTTCTCCTTTTTTTTTTCATATTTGGTTCAAATCCAGATTGTACATAAATACCACTGATCCCCTGAATCCACTTTGCATCTACAAATATGCACTCCAGCAACTGGTACACTTCATTTTTCAGGGCAGGTTTCATGACAATGACGATGGTAGACCATGCCCGAGCAATGTGCATTGAAATGACCGCCTGTAGTTTCCAATGAGAGAGCATGTGACAGGGTGACAATACCAGAGCACAACAGTAAGAGAGAGCACTGTCATCCTCTAATAGGAAGTGTGTACACAACAATATTTATGGCAGGATTACCAGGTATTATGTTTATGAACGCTGTAAATTTAAAAATATTGAAAAGGTTTATAAACAATTTTGGGTGATTGGGATTACATCAGGGTTGCCAACCATCAGCAAGTGATTTTTACAGCTGTCAGTAAATCTCAGTTAGAGAAATTTTGTTGACATTAAAAAAACGGTCCTTTTTTCAGGCAGATTAGTGTGGGCTCGGCAAGTGTAAGAAAGAACCCATTGGCAGCTTGATGCAGCACCAGCAGCCACTTATTCAGGCAGAGTTTGGAGCCAGTTAGGATTATTTTTAAATAGAAGCAGACTGGAGGCGGTCGTGGAAGGAGCAGGCAGCCTCATTTACCTATCCTGCTCCTCTAGTTCCAGCTGGTCTCAACTGTGCTCCACCTGCAGCCTCTTTGCATAGATAGGTAGTAGGAACCCTGTTCTTGTCTGGTGGCAACATCTTTTGAAGCCTGTGCCCATGGCCCCATGTGCCCTACAGCTACACTACACTCTCCTCTACCCCTGAATAACCTATCCTGTTCTTCTGCAGCCACAGTTCTCTATCAGTTACCTTTAAGGAGGGGGATTTGGGGTGGGAGTAGAGCATTGTACTAGGGAGGGGGTAATATGGGGGAAAAGGAGGCACCCCTTTTACTCTGCACTCTATACACAGTGCACCACTGAAACCTGCGCTCTGTATGTAGTGAACCCCTGAACCCTGCACTCTGTACTCAGTACTGTAATGGATGTAATTAATGGTCATAGTAAAATGCCTATTTCAATGGTGTCACATGCATGTTTTATACACATTTATGCTATTAACCTATTGTATACATATATTCCTTACTCAGACATGCTCGTCAGATTAATTACTTTCATTCTTACTTGGTTTTCTACTAACAAATAATAAGGGAAGAAACAGATGATTTCTAAGATGGCGCTTTGGGGAAGGAACCGCGCCCAAGACAGAAGTTACCATATCCTGGAAGAAAATTATAATCACAATTGAAGACAGAACCCGCGCCAAGGAAGGGGTTTCGCGGTAGAATCTTTAGTAGACAAAGAAGGGAATAATAAACAATCATCTTTTGGTTCATTCTTACTTTCATTAATTAGACTGCTCGTACAGACTCATTCCTTATATACATATGTTATCCAATTATCGTATTTACACATATTTTGTACGTACACTGTGGTAACTTTATCCGTAAAATGATACTGGTAATTAATGTAGGTAATGTCATGACTCATGTCTCACGTCCCAAGTCCCCAAGTGATGTATGTCTCGCGTCCAAAGTCACCACGTGACACATATCTCACGTCTCATTTTCCCCACGGAGGAAAAGGGGGT
>BLSH010274779.1:8292-29766 GCA_018402905.1 Glandirana rugosa
CATCAAGACAATCAGGGCCAAAGCAAACATCTGGAAAGTCTGTGTGTCACTTTAAATGAAACCGGGACTAACAGAACTACTCTTCTGCAAACATCTGGAAAGTCTGTGTAACACTTTAACAAAAACCAGGGCGGACCCATATCACTGTTGTGCAAACATCTGGAAAGTGTGTGTCTGTATAATGTGTCCGGGTTTCAGACAGTCTGAAACCCGGACGCATGAGTCCAAACCCGAACTGTCCGAGTGAATCCCGGACAGGTGGCAACCCTAAACCCTTGAGTGCAGCAAGGGGGAACTTTGCTTGCATGGTGGAACTGCATGCCATTGATTTGATATAATTACTTTCACCAAGTGTTAGCATGATGGAATTGCTCTTATGTGTGAGTTAGCACCACTTGTTGCCAGAGGCAAAAGCACTATACCAGGCCCCCCCACCGGAAGAAAAACTATTTTTCACCTGCCAGTGACATCTGTGCTCTCACTGACTACATAGTCATTTAGAGGGAGACACACATTACTTTTTACACTTGCTCTTCAACCTGAGGGCATGGAGAAAAGCTGCTGTATGCTTTGCGAGGCCTCTCACACTTATGGTCCAGGTCCTATCCCTAGGAGGGCTCTGCTATGCAGTGGGCCATAATATAGGGTCCCTGTCACTTAGACTGGTAAACCATACATCCACATATCCACCTCTCTAATAGAACCTCCATCACCAGCCACCATTGCTTCCTCTCTTATAGTGACTGCTTCTCCTTTCTTTACTTGTCACTGTCCAATATCCAGAAGGTTAACATGAAGGTTTACACTTCATCCCCCATTCCCATACACTGTAGGATTTCACTTTCACTCTGTACTCTCCTTAAATCAGACTAGATGATTCACTTAACCACTTCCCCTGGGTTGACGTCATACAGTTGTATGCAAAAGTTTAGGAACCTCTGACAATTTCCATGATTGTCATTTATAAATATTTGGGTGTTTGCATCAGCAATTTCATTTTGATCTATCAAATAACTGAAGGACACAGTAATATTTCAGTAGTGAATTGAGGTTTATTAGATTAAAAGAAAAATATGCATCAAAACGAAATTAGACAAGTGCATAAATTTGGGCACCCCAACAGAAAAATCACATCAATATTTAGTAGAGTCTCCTTTAGCAGAAATAACAGCCTCTAGACGCTTCCTATAGCTTGTAATGAGTGTCTGGATTCTGGATGAATGTATTTTGGACCATTCATCCTTACAAAACATCTCCAGTTCAGTTAGGTTTGATGGTTGTCGAGCATGGACAGCCCGCTTCGAATCACCCCACAGATGTTCAATCATATTCAGGTCTGGGGACTGAGATGGTGTAAGGAACCATCCGGGGCCATTGGCAGACCTATGTACGGGCGCATGTAGCGTGTGTGCGCGCATGTGTGTGTTTGCGCATGCTTGTGCGCGTCCGAGTGCGTCTATGCGCCGGCAATGGCGCCAAAAACGGCCATTTAAGCAGCTAGCACCCAGCACTCGGTGCTGTCCGTTCTACAGCATTCCGGCACCTGTGATCCCCCCAGCGTTTGTTCTGAGAGACTTCCGGTTCCTGTGACCCCGGCTGTCCTGTGGACTCTGTTGCTATCTGCCTACCCTGACCTCAGATTGTTTACGACCACTCTTCTGCCTGTGCCCTCTTGTACTTCAGCCACCTGCACGTTACCGACCCAGCCTGTACCTGACGACCCGTTTGCCTGCTCCATCTGTATCTCTCTGCCCGCCAGTTGCTGGCCGCACCACTAACCTTCAGCCTGCACGAGCCTCAGCGGACTTATACCTGCCATAATAGAGACTTGTCCAGCCCTCGTACCCCCCTGTGCTCATGAGCTCCCTGTCTGCACTACCAGGGGTTCTCGAACCAGGGCCCCAAGAGAGGTTGCCCCCGCATAAGCCAGACTCAACCACCTGGTACGTGACAGTTGGCCATTCCAGAGCATTGCACTTGTTCCTCTGCATAAATGCCTGAGTAGATTTTGAGCAGTGTTTGGGTCGTTGTCTTGTTGAAATATCCAGCCCCGGCGTAACTTCAACTTTGTGACCGATTCCTCAACATTATTCTCAAGAATCTGCTGATATTCAGTGGAATCCATGCGGCCACACAGCCCCACAGCATGATGGAACCTCCACCAAATTTTACTGTGGGTAGCAAGTGTTTTTCTTGGAATGCTGTGTTCTTTTGCCGTCATGCATAACGCCCCTTGTTATGACCAAATAACTCAATATTTGTCCAAATGTGCGTTTGCATACCTCAAGTGACTCCGTTTGTGGCTGTGTGCAGAAAAGGTGTCTTTTGCCTCACTCTCCCATACAGCTTCTCCCTGTGCAAAGTGCGCTGAATTGTTGAACAATGCACAGTGACACCATCTGCAGCAAGTTGATGTTGGAGGTCTTTGGAGGTGGTCTGTGGGCTGTTTTTGACCGTTCTCATCATCCTTCGCCTTTGCCTCTCCAATATTTTATGTGGCTGCCACTTCTGGCCTTAACAAGAACTGTGCCTGTGGTCTTCCATTTCCTCACTATGTTCCTCACAGTGGACACTGGCAGCTTATATTTCTGCGATAACTTTTTGTAGCTTTCCCGCTAAAACATAATGTAGAACAATCTTTGTTTTCAGGTCATTTGATAGTTCTTTTGAGGCCCCTCTTCAGAGGAGAGTCAAAGAGAACAACAACTTGCAATTGGCCACCTTAAATACCTTTTCTCATGATTGGATGCACCTGTCTATGAAGTTTAAGGCTTAATGAGCTCACCAAACCAATTGTGTGTTCCAATTAATCAGTGCTAAGTAGTTACAGGTATTCAAATCAACAAAATGACAAGGGTGCCCAAATTTATGCACCTGTCTAATTTCGTTTTGATGCATATTGCACATTTTCTGTTAATCCAATAAACCTCATTTCACTATTGAAATATTACTGTGTCCTTCAGTTATTTGATAGATCAAAATGAAATTGCTGATCCAAACACCCAAATATTTATAAATAACAATCATGGAAATTGTCAGGGGTTCCTAAACTTTTGCATACAACTGTATAACGGGGACTTGAATTGGTGATATCTGGATGATGCCTTCAGCTACATGCATCATCCAGATATCTTTTTTTTTTGAGCAGGCAATTCCCTGCAATGTAAAAGCCATCATAGTGGCTGTTTGCCCCTTCATTGCTTTTACAAGTGGTGGGAGGGGATGCCTGGTTTACCTTAGAGCTGGTCGTGGACCAGATGGCCCCTGGCCATCTCTATGACCCTCAGAGTCTGGAAGCGACATCATGAATAGAGTTGGCAAAATTGTATAGTTCCTCTTCAGCAGATTTTTATTAATCACATGGCAATGCAAAAAGTCTCAAGGTGAAAGTGTTCCTCTTTTACATTGGGCAGGATTTTGGGCTATGCTGTGGTGTCTGACACATTAAGCTTGTAATGATTTCCAACCAAATGTGATGTTACCAGTCCCGTTCTAGGAGTCTGCCAAGGGGTACTTCACGAAGTTGTACCACCACATTTCACAGTGTATTCCAACCACTCTACACTAAGTATTCAGCATTTTCTTTTACAGGATTTTCTGCCTCAGATGCTTTATCCTAGTTGCAGAGAAAATTTGGGGGCTGCTTCCATAATGATGCAATTTCCAAAAATGGTGTCATAGGCAGATATAAAAGGAAAAATGAATACAACTTTCTTTTCCTAAATATAATATAGTTATTTTTTATTTATTTTTTTACAGAAAAGTAGTGTAAGTACCTGAATTCGACTTTGTAATCCACCTATTGACTTTGTATGCACCTGTTGTACAGCTGTGCTCAGACTGAGGGAGGGAAAAGCAGCACAAAGAGCTAATCAGTTGTGCTGCAGTGCTCATATTATAAAGAAGATCTTGCTGATAGGAGGAGAGAGAAGAAGGACAGAGAGATGAGCTCATCAGGGGTCTCCGGATAATGTCATTGACCAAATTGATGTAACACCCTCCTAGGCAGGTGCTAGGATAGTTAAATAGAATTAGTGTGTATTTTGGTAGGAACATGTAGTTGCCATTCTGTAGTCAGAGTGGCTGTAATTGTTGTTAGGTAAAAGCATAGTTAGCTCACTGTACTCGGTGAGCTATGATCACTTAGATCAGTCTGCTCTGTGTGTTCAGCTAATGCCAGTTAGGTTTATAGCTTCCTCTGTATCTGGGAAACTTAAGAAGTTTCTGGATGATAGGAGTGGAGTTATGCAGATGGCAGCATGAATATGACACAGACCTGGCCTATCCCAGAGAGGCAGGCTCTATTGGCATCCTGGAGAGAATGAGTCCAGCGTGTGGAGGTACACTGCCTCCCAGGCAGTGTTTTCTGTCTTGAGGCCTCAGGTGGGTGACATGAGGGCATGGATGCTGAGACCCTGGAGCTAAGGGAAGCTAACTAAGGGGAGGCTGTCTGCTGAAGATCTAATCTGGTATCATTGGAGGGTACGGCTTGGAAGATGGGAGGAGACTTGGGCTTTGAGAGTAAATACGCTTGCTAGAGATCTTGGGGACCTGTGTGCTATTGCTACCTCTCTGGTGCTACGTAATCAGCTCTGGGTCTATTCAAAGGGGACACCGGCTGGTGTCCTGAAGAGCTTTTTCCAGATAATCTCTTACTTAAAGGAACTCTGCTCAGTCTACTACTGCTACTGAAACTAATTTAAGCTGATGTCTACTGTTTGTTTCAAGCACAGACTTTAACATAGCTTGTGCTGAAGAATACCTAAGTCCTCAAGTGTACATAGTTTTTGTTTTTGGAGTATCCCCACTCAATTCCCTCAACCCTGTCCAAGTTCTCCAAAGATAAAAACAGCACCCCTAGACTGGTCTTTGAAGAAATAAGTGGATGAGCTCGGGTGCCTGGCTGCGAGGAAAACTATCTGGGGGGTGACATCTAGGGGATCAGACAAAATGTGCAGCTCATAACATTTAGCTTATTTTGTCTTTAACTAGCAAAGAACGCATTAAATGGTACATTTCCAAATGTGGCACAATGAACTGACCAATAACAACATCCAGTCTGGCAATGTAGCTACTTTCTGTACCGACCCGGCATCTGTAGTTCCCGCTATTCTCAGTGTTTGCAGATGTAATGGTATAGATTTTTCCTGTATACGCCCATTTATCATCTTTGTACCAGATGTACATCAGATCTTTTCCTCCAGTAAACCCCACATCACACGTCATTGTTATAGACTCTCCTGTGAAGATTTTCTTCCAGTTTGGGGTGAAGGTGACCACAGGGCTCACTGCCGATCCTGAAGAAGATTAAAGTGAAATTCTAACTTATGCCATGGTATTTTTACACAATCAAATGCAATATGTTCTAAGAGAGTGTAATATGAGTTATACAACAGGTTATAAGTCACCTGATTCAGTTTAATTCCAGTAAATACATTACAGGTGCATCAAAACAAAAGGTGTACACAATTTTATAGTTCTTTGAAATGCCTGTCCCCTGTCAGCATGCTGCAGAGAAGGACCCTTGTTTTGCATGTGGAAGCAGTGGTCTCTCTGCAAAAAGTCTGACCAGTGGTGGCCCGTCCATTAGGGGTACACGGTAGCCCCCCCATCCATGTGCCTGGCCCCTAATCTTCATGCAGGGTGCTGGACGCATAGATTCCAATGGGGGGTGTTTTTCTTTATAGCATGTGATTAGAGCCAGAGGATCTAATAGGCTTCATAAATGGTGGGCTCAGGGCGCAGAGCACTGCACCCTGAGCCCACCCAGTTGTGTGACAATAGCGAATTAATATTCCTGAGACCTGTCACTCAATTGGCTGAAAGGTCAGGCGATCCTATTGGATGGTGGAGGGAGGAGACACACAGCGGAAGCCATCGTGATGCAAAGGAGGAGGAGACACGATGAAAGCTAGCGACCATGGGAGCACTGCCTGCCTGTGACCTAGATGGGGTAAGTACTGGGTTGGATGACCGACTGACCAACCACGGAGGGGGTGTGGGGGGGTCGAGGTATGCCGCCGGCTGACCGGGAGGGGGGTTGTTTGTGGACCACCCCCTAAAAAAAAAAAAAAAACCAGCGCCACTGAGTCTGACATACCCCCTGCTGAGTCAGACCTATAGCCTTCTAATCTTCAGAAAGCCTGAGCTTTTACGTTTGCAGAGCCATAGATGCGACTCAGCACAAGGCATGTCAGACTTCTGCAGAGAGACCCCTGCTTCCACACAGAGAGCAAGGGTCCTTTTCTACAGCATGCTGGCAGGGAACAGGATTTTCTACTTAGCCTGTGGAAGCTTTATTAAGAAAATGATCTGATTTCCTGTGTCTCAGCTGTGACTTGTATACTAACCTCTTCATTTGAATCTTCACATTGTATATAGCCTGTGCAATAACCCCTCCACCTCCCTTCTCTGTATTTTCCTTAAAGCCTAAGAGTGCAACCAAAACATAAAACAAAAAAATCAGCAGAAGGGACAAAACTTACCGTCATTGGGGGGGAGGGGAGACATTAGAGGAGGAGGGTTTCACCTAAAAAAGAGGGATCAGCACAAGGGACACTTGCTACTGACTGTAATTTATATCCCCTGAGCTGATTTTTTGGCTGCACTTAGGTTCTATTTTCCCAAACAATTGTAGCAAATAATTAGATCACCTTGGGCTGTCTATTTTCCAAAAAGGGATTATTTTGGGAGGTGTTTATTGTGACCTGGCATTTTTATTTGCTATGTTTACTACAGAAATTAATGGAATTTTTCAACATTTTTAGTCTTTATTTTCCCTTTCTAAAGATGTTTTAAAATCTCAATGGTTATTAAATACCACTAAAGGAAAGCTCCCTGGCCCCCAAAAATTTTATAAAATGAATTTGGGTCCAGTTCTGCATGAGTCAATGGTTATTAAATACCACTAAAATAAAGTTTTCTGGCCCCCAAAAATATTATAAAATTAATTTGGGTCCAGTTCTGTATGAATCAGTCAAAGTATCAGAGCATGGAAAACTGAAAAATGGCCTGTAATTAAGGGGTGTTACAGGCTGGTACTGAAGTCGTTAATCGTATCTGTAGCCTAGGAACTGATCACCAAAATGCCACTATTTCAGTTGGCATTATGAGCTGCTCCAAAGCTAAAAAAAAACGACCTCTGGTCATGTATCGCCCCCATAGTGATAGGTGCGTTTTTGTAGTGAATTTTGATAGGAGAGGTAAAATCTAGTCAGGCCCGACAGTAAGTGCAGGCCTGATTGTTTTGATCTGGGCTGGGGAGTGGCTCAGGGAGGGCTGGAGATTGCAGGAAGGAACACCCCTTGGATACTACTCCCTTTTTAAAGGGTCATGGAGGTCTGATAAATTGCCTTTCATGCCAGTAACAGCAAGTAGCGTGTAAGAGAGAGGAAGGAGAAGAGTAACGGTCAGCAAGGGTATGTGCTGGAGGAAAAAGGAGTGTATATATGGCGGTGTATATAGATGGTCCAGTGATTGATTGTTGGGTGTGACAAACGCGGGTATCAGATCCCTGCCCTCCTCACTAACTCGTGACAGAGGACCAGCCAATCTCACCCCGCGCTTGTCCCTAACGTAACAATGCCACTCTCAGCTACTTCCAGCACAAAGATTTCCCAGCTTGCGGGACCACAATCTATATGCCAGCAGCCTGCGAGCGATTGTTACCAGGCTATTTCAAGCAATTAACCATTTTACTGCCACCACCTCTGTGGACTGAGCCAGAGGACCTCGTAATTTTAGCAATACCAATTATGATTTTAGAATAATCGCCTGTAACACACACTGTCACCACAGACAGGAATATTCAGATGATTTATGCTAAACAGTAGCATGCTTCAAGGAACAGGTTCGTTATAGCTTGCATTAAGAGCTTTAGGGACAAGATTAACACTTTTCAGAATAAGGTTTAATAATGAAAAGGTCAAAATTGGTGCAAATAAAAGATTTACAGAAAAAAGGTGTTACAAAGCAATAAAGACATAATATACAGCAGCAAAGAGATAAGGCAGAATGGAAGGGAGAAAGATACTTGCAGTTAATGTCCGTGATTGAACAGAGTATTGTTGATAAGTCAAACAGGTTCTCAGATGTTCGTAGTTGATGGTAAAGGGAGAACTGACCACTGCTCTTGCAGTCTTTTTTTCTCTCAGAGTGGAGAGGTGGGGCCAATGCCCCTGACCACTCACATGGGTAAGGAGGGCCCGTGGGCTGTCCAGGGTGGACCATGACGTAACGTCCCTCCCTGAAGTACAATTTCTGTATCAATATCATATTTTGGAATATGGCCAAGGTGCAGTCCCAAAATTAAGGAATTCTATCTCAGTATAAAAGTTGCATCAAAATAAGTACACATATGACAGGTTGCCAATATTTAATTACTCTAGGAGGAAGAAAAGTTACCAGTGGTTCCCCATTTGATCGGGCCTATGGGTGTTTGGACTTAATTTGTTCAGTGTAAAATTCCGCATTCAAGTATGTTCTTTTTATTAAGGTGTCACGTTCCTATCCGAATTGATCAATTCTGTGTATATTTCTTATGTTTTGTATGAGGTATAGGGGTCCCGGAAAGGTCACGTCTGCCTGAATGCCCCTTTACGACATTCATTATTTCAGAGCATCCTGTGCTGGCCTGCTCTTCTTCTTAATGGATCTGGTTTATTGTTTTATGATAAGGCCTGGCAAGCAAAACCAGACACCTTCGTGACTTTTAAAATGAGCTCAGGAATTCACTTCCTGAAGGGAGGGGGGGGAGTGAGATACTGGCAGTGTGTGTCTATTTAAAACTGTCATAGTTGACGTCCGAACAAAATGTTTGCCAGAGTTTTGTGTGTCCAGCATGTGATATCATTACATTGGGCATCCCACAGTCATCCCTATCCCCATCCAAGTTTAACCCCTAAATAAAACAACAAAAACAAAGTAGTCTGTTCAGTGACTCCAGGTGTGTGGAAATCGTGTGATTGAGGGCAGCAGGCAGGGGAAGGTGAAGAGTCTACCTAGGCTCTCCTGGTACCAGCGAGAAGTCAAGCGTAGGGTTGCTCTGGAGTGGGGCCTAGATTACCCTTACATGTCACCCCAGGTCATGGACATTGTGGAGAACTCCCAGGAAAAGTGGGAGAATAACATGACTTGGGAATACCTCCATGTGCCTAAGTCCTTACGCGGACCAGAGAGCAGCCAGTGGGAGAAATTCCTGGATTGCAAGAAGGAATGGATTCTGGGCAGAGCTATCTGGAAAGACTGCATTGTGATTGTTAAAGCAGGAAAGCCCGCAAGAAGCTATTCCATTTCTTTTTGGGGGGGGGGGGGTGAGATTGCCTGATCTTCACTACTATGTTTAGGACTGTGATGTTGTACAGCTTATGCAGCACACGCCATGGACTGCTGGAGGAGTAGCGGATTGTGCACTTACCCCTGAACTGCAGGACAAACCAGCCTGCCACCCTGTGCCCAGTGGAAGAGACACTTTCACTGCAGGGACACTGGGGTGAAGTTTTCTCCTGTTTTCATTACTTTTGAGGACCTGTTACTGGGAGAGGGGCCCCTCCCACCAGGACCCTTAAACAAAAAAGCTATGGACTTTCTTTGTTACTGCTCTTGCAGTGGGATCATTACCCCTCACTGACAGGACAGGCAGGAGAAAGCAAAGAGTCTTTGATTGTTGCTCTACTGGAGGCTTGTAACCCCCTCTCAGTAGACCTGTTTGTAGATAGTTATAGTTACTTGTTCTCTCTTCTCTTAGGATTCGAACGATGAACTGCCTGGTCATCCTCACCCAATGATAGTCAAGTCAACTACCTGCTACTACATATTATTATTAGTACTTTTCTCCAGAGGAAAGTGCTTCGGTCCAGGAATGTATATTGTTTATAATATTTGTTTATTCATTTTCCAATATTTTACAACATACAAATATAAAATTACCATAAATAAGAAGTCAGGTTTACATCCTTAAGTAGAATTTTCACTATATTTATAATCCATTATTCTCAGATAAGGTCTCAATTTCTTTATTTTTCAATTCTCTTATCTAGTCTTACACATGGTTTAGACCTAGAAAATTTACGAGTCATATCTTTGTCTTGTATAGTCTTCCCTTCACTATTTATAACATTATTTTGTTTATCGAATTCCCTCCCTGTGCGTCACCCTCTATACATAGGGCTGGACATGTGATCCTCCCTCCCAACCCCAATCCAACACGCAATTAAAACCAGACAGCGCCAGAAGAAAAGAGAAAGAAGTAGAAAAAGAAAAAAAAAAAAAAGGAAGGGGGAAGAGTGGGCCCCGGAATTCTTAAATTGATTGGAAATATTTCAATAATGATTTTGAGGTTCGAAACTCGTCCCATTTGTCCCATATTTCTCTAAAACGCTCACATGAACCAGTCTCTGTGCTAATTGTTTCCTCCATCAGTCGCAACTCGCCCATCTCGCATACCCATTCTGCTATTGAAGCAGCTGTCTCCTTTTTCCAGGAGCGAGCAATAATTGTTCTTGTTGCTGTTAACATATTTCGTAGGATATGTCTCTTAATAGCTTTTACTGAGCCAGGGATTATTGACAATATAGCAATAAGTATATCTGGTTGTAAAGTAGAATTAGAGATTTCTATATATATCCCAAATATTTCCATCCAGTGTTGGCAGACCTCTGGGCAGTAATACCACATGTGTGACATAGTCCCTTCAGCCCTTTTACATCTCCAACACATTTCTGATGTACTTTCCCTTATTTTATGAAGATCAACTGGACACCGATACCATCTAATTTTGTAGTTTCTTTCCTGGTATTTGGCTGAAGGAGATAACTTATGTGTCAGGATCAAAGATTTTTCCCATTGTGGTATAGATATTGTCTTCCCGATCTCTTCTTCCCATTTATTTAAATATATTACTTCACTATCCAAATTTCTGGGGAGCAGATCTTTATATATCTTTGATAATACATGAACCGGATTGTGTGTTTGTAACAAGAGTTGTTCAAATTCTGTAGGTGATCTTTCTATTTCCGAGCGTTGTTCTATGGAATGAATATATGCCTGTAGTTGCTGATATTGCATCCATTTGTTTGCCGTTTCTCCACCTAATGTTCTCATTGGGGGAACCCTGCTCTCCACCAGGATCTGAGCCAGTCTCACATTGTCCCATCTCTGCCATTCCAGAAAACGAGTAGCTTCTACTGCCAGTTGAAATTCCGGGTTGGAGAACAGGGGTGTCATAGGCCCAATTTGGGTTGAGAGGGTTCCTTTCTTTAGGAGTAAGTCCCATACTCTCAGGGTGAAAAGAACCAGAGATGGCATATCTGCTCCTCTAGGGCGACTTGTTGGCTTAACCCAAGGTACAGACTTCAATTTCATGCCTAAAATATCCTCTTCTAATCCAACCCACTGTTAGCACTTAGTACTGTGGAACCAATCTACCACCCTGATTACGTGTATAGCTTGCATATATTTCATGAAATCCAGGAGAGCCAACCCCCCTTTTAATTTAAATCTAACCAATATATTCCGCTTAATTCGGGAGGGTTTATGCTCCCAAATGAACCCGCCCACCGCTGACCGCAATTTACGGATTATAGCGGTGGGGGGGGGGGGGGGTACACCGGAACTGCCTGAAACACATACAATGGTTTTGGGAGTATATCCATTTTTATTATATTTACCCTTCCATGAAAAGGTTTTTTTGTCATATTTTTGAAGTAATTTTAACATCTTATTGATCGGGGGGCATGATTAAGTTCTGTTCGTTTATCCAGATTTTGGGGTATATATATCCCCAGATATTTAATAGCTGTTTGTTGCCATTTAAAAGAAAATTTTATTTGGAGATGAGCTTGGGTTTTATTTGATAGTGAGATATTTAATGCCTCGGATTTATCATCATAATTCACCTTAAAGTTACTTATTGCTCCAAACCGGTCAAACTCCTTGATGAGGTTTGGAATAGTTATAATTGGGTTAGTAATATGTATAATCTGCATATACAGACATTTTATATTCCTTCCCTTTTATTTTGATCCCCTGAATATCCGAGTTATTTCGTATGGCATTGGCAAGATGTTCCATTACCAATACGTACAGCAATGGCGAGAGGTGACAGCCCTGTCGGGATCCATTTGTAATTGGAAATGGGTCTGACAGGGTCCCGTCTATCCAAACCCTTGCTTGGGGTTTACTATACAATGCCATTATTTTTTGCTATAATTGGGGACCAATACCCCATTGCTTCAAGGTCTCTTCCAGGAAACACCATCCCACCCTGTCAAACGCTTTTTCGGCATCTATAGACAAAAGGCAGGGTGGGATGGAGTTCCTCCAGACATATTAAATCAATGTGATTGTCTTCAAAGTATTATCCCTCGCCTCCCACAAAACCCACTTGGTCCAAATGGACGTATGCCGGTAAAATTGGGTTGAGTCTTTCCGCTAAAATTTTAGAAAAGATCCGTAAATCAATATTCATGAGAGAGATGGGCCTATAGTTCCCACAAATAGTGTGATCTTTTTCTGGTTTGGGTATTACAGAGATATGGGCTTCCATACCCTGTAACGGGAAGGGCCGTGAGGCAGAGACTGCATTAAAGGTCTTGCGTAACACAGGTCCCAAACTTTCTCCCAGCATGTTATAAAAAACGTATTTTATTTATCTTACTTGCTTTCAATCTAGCCCCGTATTTTATAAAGATTCCCCTTAATTTTAATGGGAAGGGAGGTTTTATCTCTTTTGTGATCTATTTGGAAGTTTGTCACGGCCTGACGGATTTCAGAAATACACACCTCATCCTTCAGCAAATTTTCATTTAGTTTCCATAGACCTCAAGATTTCTTATGGTCCGAGAGCTCCAGTTCCACAAAAACTGGGTTGATCGGACCAAACAAAACTACCCACTTCCGAAGAAGATACCACTGGCAGACCAAACTGGTTTATGAGAAAAAAATCTATCTTATGGTATGCGTTATGAACTCTAGAACAGATTGTATAATCTCGATCACTGGGATGATGAGCTTGCCAAATATCAATCAGTTTTAATTTTTCCATAACATCCTTAAATGTATTTGTCTGATTGTTATTCTGGAATGGACGAGTCGGGGTGGAATCCTAGCCCAAGTCCAAAACAAAATGAAAGTCCCCACCAATGAGTACAATGCCTTCCGCTTTTTCCATTAAATCTGTTACCATATGTATTCCTGTTTTAATCTGCTCTTTATTTGGCAAGTATACGTTAACCCCTTCCTTACCGAGTCGTTGTAAAATGACGTCGGCAGGAACCCTTTGTCGATCCGGGCCGACGTCATATGACGTCGGCAGTTTCTCGCCGCGACTGCGGGCCCCTGGGGGCCCGCCGCGCGGCGAACGCGGATTGATCGTGCCCCCCCGATCGGGGTAAAGAGCCAATAGATTTGGCTCTTTACCACGTGACTGGCTGTGTCCAATCACAGCCAGTCACTACCGACAACACCGAGCACGCCACTCGTGCGCGCCCCTGGGGGCGCGCAGCGCGGCGATCGGGGTTGAGGCTTGTCCCTCGGACAAAGTCCAGCTCTGATCAGTGTAAAGAACCAATGGAATTGGCTCTTTACCACGTGACCGGTTGTGTCCAATCACAGCCGGTCATGTGATGTAAACAAACCATGGTAATGAGCTGTTACTGGGTTCTCCCTCTCACACCGATCGTGTGTGAGAGGGAGTTTGTGGTAACAGCTTGTTACTGCCTACTGTGTACACCAAGTACATTGATCACCCCCCTAATAAAGAGGACCTGTCACCACCCCATCAAAGTACCTGTCGCAGCTCATCAGAGTACCTGTCATCCATCAAAGTACCCGAGTACCTGTCACCAACCCATCAGATTACCCGAGTACCTGTTACCAGCCCATCAAAGTACCCGAGTACCTGTCACCAACCCATCTGAGTACTTGAATACCTGTCACTAGCCCATCTGAGTACCCGAGTACCTGTCACCACCCCACCTGAGTACCCGAGTACCTGTCACCAACCCATCTGAGTACCCGAGTACCTGTCACCGGTTCATCTGAGTACCCGAGTACCTGTCACCAGCCCATCTGAGTACCCGAGTACCTGTCACCAGCCCATCTGAGTACTCGAGTACCTGTCACCAGCCCATCTGAGTACTCGAGTACTAGTCACCAACCCATCAGAGTACCCAAGTACCTGTCACAAGCCCATCTGAGTACTCGAGTACCTGTCACCAGCCCATCTGAGTACTCGAGTACCAGTCACCAACCCATCAGAGTACCCAAGTACCTGTCACAAGCCCATCAAAGTGACCAAGTACCTGTCACCAGCCCAGCAGAGTACCCAAGTACCTGTCACCAACCCATCAAAGAACCCAAGTACCTATCACCAACCCATAAAAGTACCCAAGTACCTGTCACCAGCCCATCAGAGTACCTGTCACCTGCCCATCAAAGTACCCGAGTACCTGTCACCAGCCCATCAGAGTACCTGTCACCTGCCCATCAAAGTACCTGAGTACCTGTCACCAGCCCATCAGAGTACCCAAGTGCCTGTCACCAGCCCATCAGCGTAACAGAGTACCTGTCACCAGACCATCAGCGTAACAGAGTACCTGTCACCTGCCTATCCGAGTACCTGTCACCAGCCCATTTGAGTACCCGAGTACCTGTCACCAGCTCATCAGAGTACCCGAGTACCTGTCACCAACCCATCAAAGTACCCGAGTACCTGTCACCTGCTCATCTGAGTACCCGAGTACCTGTCACCAGCCCATCAGAGTACCCGAGTACCTGTTACCTGCCCATCTGAGTACCCGAGTACCTGTCACCAGCCCATCAGAGTACCCGAGTACCTGTCACCAGCCCATCAGAGTACCCGATCACCTGTCACCTGCCCTTCAGATTACCCGTGTACCTGTCACAACCCATCTGAGTAACTGAATACCTATCTGCAGCCCATCAGAGTACCCAAGTACCCTTTACCAGTCCATCAGATTACCCAAGTACCTGTCTCCAACCCATCAAAGTACCCAAGTACCTATCTGCAGCTCATCAGAGTACCTGAGTACTTATCTGCAGCCCATGCCTCATAGAATATACCTCGGGTGTTTGCTTTCCAAAATGGGGTCATTTTGGGGGTAATTCCACTGTCCTGGTGCTCCAGGGCCTTCAAAAGTGTGATAGGTATGAATGAAATTTTATGTGTAATTTATGCTCCTAGAACGCCTGACGGTGCTCCCTGCATGTTTGGCCTCTGTATGTGGGGAATACAAAAGAGAGAGGGGCGCACCGACCTTGTGCAATACCATAAAACCATTTATTGAAAGATAAAATCCAGCATAAAATATACTCACAAGTGGAGCAGTGTCAAAGGCACGTAAGTAATATACAGTGACGTCAGTCTATCACCACCACAGCTATGGGGGATCCAGATGGTACCATTTGCATGGCTAACGCGTTTCCAGGGCAAACCCTCTTCTTCAGAGCCTAGCAGTCAAGGCTCTGAAGAAGAGGGTTCGCCCTGGAAACGCGTTAGCCTTGCAAATGGTACCATCTGGATCCTCCATAGCTGTGGTGGTGATAGACTGACATCATGTATATTACTTACGTGCCTTTGACACTGCTCCACTTGTGAGTATATTTTATGCTGGATTTTATCTTTCAATAAATGGTTTTATGGTATTGCACAAGGTCGGTGCGCCCCTCTCTCTTTTGTATTCCCCTCTAGTGTTTTCGGATTCCCATGGTCCTGAGGAGGGCAGCAAGATCTTCTAGTACACATAAAAGAAAGATTGAGAATTGCATATTGAGAACTGCATCTCCAGTCAGGCCCACCTTATTGGTATATGCATCCAAGCGCAGGAACTGTGTAGTGATTGGCCTCTGTATGTGGCCAGGGTGTAAAAAAGTCTCACACATGTGGTATTGCCATACTCGGAACGAGTAGCAGAATATATTTTGGGGGTTCATTTTTGCTACGTACATGCTTTGTGTTAGAAATATCTCATAAATTGACCACTTTGTGTAGAAATAAAAGAGTTTTCATTTTCATGTTTCATGTTTTTCGAAGACTTGTAGAAAAAAATAAACCATTCAAAAGACTCATAATGCCTCATCGATTATACGTTGGGGTGTTTGCTTTCCAGAATGGTGTCATTTTGTGGGTAATTCCATTGTCCTGGTGCTCCAGGGCCTTCAAAAATGTAATAGGTCCTTAGGAAATTAGATGTGAAATTTCTGCTCCTAGAATGCTTGATGGTGCTTCCTACATGTTGGACCCCTCTATGTGGCCAGGGTGTGAAAAAGTCTCACACATGTGGTATCGCCATACTCGGGGTGAGTAGCAGAATGTATTTTGGGGTGTAATTGGAAGTATGCATATGCTGTGTGTGAGAAATAACTTGTTGTTATGACAATTTTGTGCAAAAAAAAAAAAAAAATTCTTAATTTTCCCAAGAATTGTGGGAAAAAAGTACAACTTCAAAAAACTCGCCATGCCTCATACTAAATGCCTTGGAATGTCTACTTTTTAAAAAGGGGTTATTTGGGGAGTATTTGTACATTCCTGACATTTCAGGGCCTCAAGAATTGAGATAGGCCATCAGTGCATCAGGTGTGATCAATTTTCAATGATTGGCACCATAGCTTATAGACTCTATAACTTTCACACAGACCAAATAATATACACTTATTTGAGTTATTTATTACCAAAGATAGGTAGCAGTATAGGTTTTGGCCCAAATTTATGAACAAAAATTACTTATTTGCAAAATGTTATCATAGAAACTAAAAAAAAAGTGTTTTTTTTTTCAAAATGTTCGCACCAAAAGAATGTACCACCAAAAGAAAGCTCTATTTGTGTGAAAAAAATGATAAATATTTTGTTTGGGTACAGTGTAGCCCCAACAAATATGCCAGGTTGTATGATGCTGGGGATGCAGACGCAGAGGTGGCAGTGCTGGAGCAGGCAACCTCCCCTAGCTGCCAAGGGAGTAGCCGCCCCAGCAAGGAGGGGGGTAGTGGCGCAAGTAAGGTTAGACAGATTGTGGTAGTGGGGGGACTCGAATATTAGGAGAACAGAGAGGGCAATCTGCCAGAAAGACCGTGGTCGCCGAACAGTATGTTGTTTACCGGGCGCTCGGGTTCGGCACATCGCGGATCGAGTAGACAGATTATTGGGTGGGGCAGGGCAGGACCCAGCGGTCATGGTACATGTCGGTACCAATGACTAAGTGAGAGGAAGGTGGAGAGTCCTAAAAAATTATTTCAGGGACTTAGGGAATAGACTTTGGAAATGGACCTCCAAGGTAGTTTTCTCTGAAATACTACCTGTACCTCGAGCCACACCAGAGAGGCAGCAGGAGATTAGGGAATTGAACAGATGGCTGAGGAACTGGTGTAGGAAAGAGGGGTTTGGGTTCCTGGAGAACTGGGTCGACTTCTCGGTCGGTTACCGGCTCTTTAGTAAGGACGGGCTGCACCTTAATGGGGATGGTACAGCTCTACTGGGAAGAAAGATGGCCACAAAGATGGAGGGGCTTTTAAACTAGTTAGGGGGGGGGGTCAGAGGAAACAATAGCCAGTAGTAAGCAGGGGGCAGTGGGGTATAGTAGAGTCAGCAGTGATATTACTATCACAGCAACTAAACTGCGAGTAAATAAGGGGACAACTCCTAATCAGAGCCAGAGGAAACATATGGAGAAAATGGGCGCTTATACAACACTAAGGGGCGTTTACGCAAATGCTAGGAGCCTAGCTAACAAAATGGAAGAACTTGAGCTACTGCTATACGAAGAGGACTTAGACCTTGTGGGAATAACTGAAATTTGGTTTGACAGCTTACACGATTGGCTGGCTAATATACAAGGGTATGCATTGTATCGAAAGGATAGGGAAGGTAGAAGGGGTGGAGGGGTCTGTCTATATGTTAAAAATGATATAAAGGTGGTAGAGAGGAGTGACATTATGGAAAGGATGAGGGGGAGGTGGAATCAGTATGGGTTGAACTTCATAGAGGAGAGGTAAATGGGAAAGTATTAGTGGGGGTATGTTACAGGCCTCCCAACCTAAAGGAGGAGGAGGAGCTGGGACTACTATCCCAGCTAAAAATGGCAGCGAAAATGGGGAATGTAATCATACTAGGGGACTTCAATTATTCTGATATTGACTGGGCAGAGGGGACAGCACACTCATTAAAGGCCCGTCATTTCATGAATGTCATACAGGACAACTTCATGCCCCAATTGGTGGATTCCCCAACTAGAAAGGATGCCCTGTTAGATCTATTAATTACGAACAATCCAAATCTGGTTGCAGACGTGGCGATGCGCGATAATTTGGGATCTAGTGACCATAGAATGATAGCATTTAGTGTGAATCACAAGAAAAAGAGGCAGGAGGGCAGCATTAAAACACTAAACTTTAAGCGGGCCAATTTTTCAAGGCTGCGGTCATTACTGCAGGACATAAATTGGTACACAGCCCTAGAAAGAATGAACACGGAAGAAAAATGGGAATGCTTTAGGAGCATATTAAATAAGGGTATCGCACAGTGCATTCCAGTGGCCAATAAATATAAAAGGGCAAAGGTCAATCCTGGGTGGTTAAACAGTAATGTGAAAAGCCTCATTAAAGAGAAAAACTTGGCCTTTAAAAAATATAAAGCGGATGGGTCACCTTCTAAATTCCAAAACTACAAGGAATGTAACAAGAAGTGTAAAAATGCAATCAGGGCGGCTAAAAAGGATTATGAGAAACACATAGCGGAGGAAAGTAAAAAAAAAACAAAGAAATTCTCTAGATATATTAATGATAAAAAGGCAAAACCAGAGCACATTGCACACTTAAAAGATGATAATGGGAGGATGGCCACAGATGACACAAAAAAGGCAACTATATTAAATACCTTCTTCTCCTCAGTTTTTACGCAGGAAAAGGAGGGGTTTAATGACCGCAACTATACTGTTAGTACCACATCACACGGACGGGATTAATAGCTCAGTTTCGGTTTTTGCTGATGATACAAAGATAAGCAGGGCGATAACATCACAGCAGAATATTGACATCTTACAGAATGACCTGAACAAACTAACGGAGTGGGCAGAAAAATGGCAAATGAGGTTTAATGTGGAGAAATGTAAGGTAATGCACTTGGGGGCAAAAAACATAAATGCAAAATACGCACTAGGGGGTGAGCCTCTGGGGGAATGGAGAAGGATCTGGGGGTCCTAGTAGATGACAGACTGAGCAATAGCATGTAATGTCAAGCTGCAGCAGAAAGAGCAGGTAGAATATTAGAATGCATAAATAAGGGGATATGCTCCAGGGATAAAACTATAATTCTGCCACTTTATAATAGCCTGGTGAGGCCACATCTGGAGTATTCTGTCCAGTTCTGGGCACCAGTCCTCAGAAAGGATGTACTGGAGCTGGAGAGAGTCCTAAGGAGGGCAACCAAACTGATAAAGGGAATGGAGGACCTTACTTACGAGGAACGATTGCAAGCGCTAGACTTGTTCTCTCTGGAGAAGCGACGCTTGAGAGGGGACATTGCGATCTATAAATATCTTAATGGGGATCCAAGCATTAAAGATAAATGGTTCAGTCTCAGGGAATGTAGAAGGACAAGGGGACACACATTGAAACTAGAAGGGAAAAGGTGTAATCTTAGAACTCGTAAGGGGTTCTTCACTATCAGGGCAATAAGGATGTGGAACTCTCTCCCACAACTAGTGGTGACTGCTGGGAGCATGGATATATTTAAAAAACTCTTGGATGTATGTCTCAATAAGTACAACATGCAAGGTTATGGGTACTGACAAGAGTACACCTACACAGGTTGAACTGGATGGACTGTTGTCTTTTTTCAGCCTTAACTACTATGTAACTATGTCATTCAAAGTGTGAGAGCGCTAAAAGCTGAAAATTGGTCTGGGCAGGAAGGGGGTATAATCGTCCTGTATTGAAGTGGTTAATAAACTTATATTTTACCCCATACATGGATACCTTTAGGAGCAGGGCTCTGCCATTCCTGCTTCCCCAGTAATCCAGGATCTGATGGGGAAGAGATTTATGTATGGCTATGGATACACCTCTAGCTTTCGAGCAAGGCAAAGTGTCATGGTACCATGTTGGGTAATATTCATTATAAATATTTGGGATATGATTTGAGCGAAAATGTGTCTCCTGGAAGAAAACCACACTGACCTGTTACTTATGGAGTGAATATAGGACTTGTGATCTCTTAGACGAAGAATTTAGACCTCTTACATTAAACAAACAAAATTTCACGGGGGCCATTCTAGAAGGGGAGGGGAAAAAAAGGAGAAGAAAAAGAGAGGAAGGGAAGAAAAAGGAGAGAAAAAAAAGGGAAACACAACACTCCCTCTACCCCACACCTATACCCTTCTCCCAAACAACCACTGTGACTGTCTAACTAAATGGTCTGTTTAACCTAAAATTAGGGTCCCTATAGGATACCGCATCCCCCACCCAGCATATTTCTTAGAAAAGGGGGGGGGGAACCCCCCTTACCCCTCTGCCCAAACCCCCCCATGTGATTATTTTATGTTCCCCCATAGGGGACACCGGGACTAACCCACTCCTTCAGTTTTTGCCCATATCTTACTACTTCATAACTGGGGGGCCAGATATTCCGCTACTTTCCCTGCTATCTATTTTATCTTTCCTCTCCCAGTCAGAATAAATCATAATCTTATTACCATTTATTAAATACATAGACATTCTACTTTATTTTAGTTTTCTATTAATATCTTTAACCACTTGCCGACCGGCCACCGCAGCGTGACGGCAGCAATGTGGCTCGTTACTGCGAAACGCCGTCACAGGACGGCGGCCGCGATAACTAGCATTGTGAGCGCGCTCGCTGTGTTCGGGGGGAGCCAGGGAGCCGGTGGGGCGAACTCGATCGGCGCCGGCTACCTGTGATGGCTCCCCCACACTGAAAGAACGGAGGTCCGTGTATGTAAACACGGATCTCCGTTTTGTTAGAGGGGGAAGGGCAATGATCACAGCCTTCCTCTATATGGAAGCTGTGATCATCCCCTTTCCCCAGCCAGGGCAGCCCACACACAGTTAGAACACACCCAGGGAACACAGTTAACCCTTAGAGCACCCCCTGCAGGTTAACCCCTTCACTGCCAATGGCATTTACAAAGTAATCAGTGCATTTTTATAGCACTGATCGCTGTATAAATGCCAATGTTCCCAAAAAAAGTGTCAAAATGGATCTGACATGTCCGCCGCAATATCGCAGTACCGCTAAAAATCGCAGATTGCCGCCATTACTAGTAAAAAAAATAAATAAAATAAAAACCCCAGAAATTAATTCTCATCATTCGTAAACACGGCAACTTTTGCGCAAACCAATCAATACACACCGATTGCGATTTTTTTTACCAAAAATATGAGGAAGAATATAAATCGCCCAAAACCGATGGAAAAAAATGTTTTTTTATATTTTTTTTTTGTTTT
>BLSH010274779.1:29776-53687 GCA_018402905.1 Glandirana rugosa
GGCCCCCCCCCCCGTAGCGCCCACCGGCCGCCTCTAGCTGGCGAGGGACCGGGAGGGGCTTGTGTCACTCGCGTGCCCGCGCGGAGGCCGCCGTGCGCGCGCGAGTGATCCGAGCTAGGGCGTCGGCGGCAGTATACTGCCGCTAGGCGCAATAGCTCGGTGGAACGGCGACAGTCTACGGCTAACCGCCAGCCGTTCACCAATTCCTCCCCCCTGAAAAACAAACACTGCCTTGGCAGGTGGTGGGTCTAACCCACGAATTGTCAGCTAGTCTTGGATGCTCAGTTATAATATCTGGTTCGAGACCGGAGGAAGCTGTATACTGACTGAAGCACCCAATCTGGGTGGTGGACGGTTCCGTCACAAACAAAAAGTCCCCCCTCCTTAACCACTTGCCGACCGCCAATCGGCATCTGACAGCGGCAAGGTGGCTCGATAACGCGGATCGCCGTCATATGACGGCGGCTGCGGGATCGAGCCTAGTGAGCGCGCGCGTGCCGCCGGAGGCGCGCCCGTGCGCTCACTGTGTTCGGGGAGGGCCAGGGAGCGGTCGATCTCCGCCGGCCACCCGCGATGCCCCCCCCCCCGGAGTAAAAGAATGGAGGTCCATGTAAGTAAACACGGACCTCCGTTCTGTGAGAGGGGGAAGGGCTGTGATCACAGCTTCCTCTACATGGAGGCTGTGACCACTCCCCTCCCCCTGCCAGGCCATCACCAATACAGTTAGAACACAGTGAGGGAACACAGTTAACCCTTAGAGCACCCCCTGCAGGTTAACCCCTTCACTGCCAATGGCATTTACAAAGTAATCAGTGCATTTTTATAGCACTGATCGCTGTATAAATGCCAATGTTCCCAAAAAAAGTGTCAAAATGGATCTGACATGTCCGCCGCAATATCGCAGTACCGCTAAAAATCGCAGATTGCCGCCATTACTAGTAAAAAAAATAAATAAAATAAAAACCCCAGAAATTAATTCTCATCATTCGTAAACACGGCAACTTTTGCGCAAACCAATCAATACACACCGATTGCGATTTTTTTTACCAAAAATATGAGGAAGAATATAAATCGCCCAAAACCGATGGAAAAAAATGTTTTTTTATATTTTTTTTTTGTTTTGTATTTTAGCAAAAAGTAAGAAATTTGTTTTTTTTTTTGCAAAACTGTCGCTTCTTTTAGAATAAAAGCGAGTGTACTATGAAGAAAAAATGTTACATAGCAATCATGAAACACACATAAAAAAGGGGGGGGGGGGACCCCCCCAGTGACAATAAAATACCTCTAATCATAAATTTCACCAGAAAATGTAAATAAATCTTGTGTCCCCACCGTGATACTATATGTGTATTTATGTGTTAAAAAAAAAAAAAAAAAAATCGTGAAGCACAACAATCGTATCCATTAGCACAATAAAAACAGTGGCAGTCAAAATATGTGAGAGGAAAAAAAAAAAAAAAAGGGGGGGAAAGAAAAGGGGGAGGGGGGAGAAGCCTAGCGAAACCCCTAGGCCCTTCCCCCACCCCATCACTCCTGCATCCGAAAGCCCAGAACCACAGAGTTGACCATAAATTATTTTCTCTTTGAAAATCTATTCAACTGTCCAAGGTATTTTGAAGGCCAAAGTGGTAAATCAATATTTGGAAGCTGAAGAGTTTTCAAAAAATCTGGAAGATCCTCAATATCCTGGAATTCTGCTTTTTTTCTTTTATAAAACACTTGAATCCAAAATGGATCCTTCCATTTATATAAGATATTCCTTTCTCTCTTTAACAGTGTTGAAAGTGGTTTTACTGCGTTCCTTAAAGTCAGCGTAACTCTAGAGAGATTCTGTAGTAAAACTATCTGAGCACCATCAAAATCAATTATTTTTTGTTGTCGTGCTGCCCACATAATTTTTTTCTTTTATATGGAAGAAATGCACTCTACATATAACATCTCTTGGTCTCTGCGGATCTTGATTCTTGGGGCCCAGTGATCTATGTGCTCTATCCAGTAGTATTTCCTCTGTTGGAGGTTGTTGTAATAATTTATTAAAAATGCCTTGAAGAGTTGGAATCAGATCCTTGGGTCCTGTTGCCTCAGGTAGGCCTCTAATCCGGATATTATTTCTCCTGCTTCTATTTTCTTGATCGTCTATTTCCAATAAAGGCTCTTTTAAGGCATTGAGACATTTGTTGTTTTTCCATTTCAGATTGCATTCATTTCTCTTCCAAATTTGTTACTCTTGTTTCCATAACATTCATCTTCTCTTGGACATTTCCCAAGGAAGATTTTACCTCTTGTATTCCTGTCTTATAATAACAGGTTTCAAGATGGGATATATATTTGTCCATATCTTCTCTAGTCGGCAGTGATTTTATATGTGCCTCGATGTTCCAGGGTTCCTTCTGAGTTCTATTTTCTTCCATTGTTATTCCAGCCTGTATTCCTTGATCCCTATTAGATTCTTTTTCTATATATGTTGTTACATCGTCCGTCTCTCTTTCATTAGGTGTCTCCATTTGCTGTTGGGATTGCTGAAAGTATCCTTTGATATCAGTATTTTGTGGGATTTGTGTTTTAGAGGCATTTATGTCTTTGGGACCCACAGACAGTTTTTTGGCCTTCTGTGTTGTGAGAATTTTTGGGAGGCATTGTATTATTCCTTCTTGATCTCTCTATATACAACCCCTTTTATAAGGATCTTATATAAGTCTATAGTTACTTGTTATCCTTTTAAAATACTTTTAGGGCTACCCCCTAAGGATGGTTTCCGTGCTTCTGTAGGGTCCCCCTCAGCATCAGAATTCTCCCTTTTTATCTTCCCTCTATTGGGGCTTATTATAATTCATCCTTGTTTCATTTATCCTTAGGCAAATGGAAAACCTCTTTAAATTTGAGAGGTGGGTTAACTTCTTTGAAACAGTATTATTTATCACAAGGCATCAGATTTAGTGAGTGTCTATGTTAAAATCTTTGGAGTATCAAAAAAAATATATATTAATCCACTGACCTTATCTTCTTCCAGAGTTGTGTCAGGATCTCTTCCACATGCCCGTCTGTCCTTGTAGCTAAATGTATGTGCATACGTACGTAGGAGCCCCCACTGGCTGCAGGGAAAACAACAACAGCCCTCATTGCGGTCCTCTTTCCCGGGCTGTCCGCCGGAGCCACAGCCAGTCTGCCCCACGGACAACCCCTCTGCCTTCCGCTGGGCTATGGGCGCACTGGGTCCCCCACTAGGTACAGGGCTAGCACTGGGACAATAGCCGTCACCGTCCCAGTCTCCTCACCACGGAGCTGCTTGCAGGGGCAAGGGGTGTCCTCCACCCCTGCCAGCATCTGCCATAGTCAAAGGATCCCTGGCTCTCTATGAGGTGAGTGCCCAGGGCTGCGTCCGTCTGCACCGTGGTCTCCCTCTGGAGCTAGTGGATGGGGTTAGAGCCGGCTCCCCCTGAGTGTATCTCGTTGCTCTCCGTGGTAATTTGTCACTGGGGAGCACACGCTCTGACTCCCGCTGCTTTCCTAGAGATAGATGCAGAGAAGCACAGCACCCTTCCCGCTCTTGTTTTTTGTGCCGCTGAAGATCCTTGGCGGAATGGTCAGTGGATCCATCCTTCCTCCTCTGTGCTATATTATGCTGTGCATTTCTGGGCAATCCCGGCCTCCCATGCGGGCTATGCTTCTCCGTCCGCATAAAGGTGGACGGATCGAGCCATGCCTGGTGTGGAGGAGCTGATCAGCTATGCGGCCATCTTGGTCAGTCTCTGCCCCCCCCCCCCAGGAATGTATATTGTGTATGTATATGGTTAGCTGCAGGGACCTGTTTCTAGGAATGTATTATACTGTACAGTATGGATAATTTACAGAGATAGTATTGATATATTTTTCTACTTAAATCATTTGTACAGTTCCCCATCCAAGTTTGTTCCCTTTTCCCCTCCCACTTTTTGATTATGGGATGTCCATGCTCATGGGCCCAGGAGTTAATTTTTGTAAATTTTCAGCTGGAGACCAGCTGATGTGTGTGTGTGTGTGTGGGGGGGTGAGTGTAGCTCCCCCATAATGATAGGTGCATTTTTGTAGTGAAATTTAATGATAGGAGAGGTACAATTAAGTCAGGCCTGACAGTAAGTGCAGGCCTGATTGTTTTGATCTGGGCTAGGGAGTGGCTCGGGGAGGGCTGGAGATTGCAGGAAGGAACACCCCTTGGATACTCCTCCCTTTTTGAGCTTGGAAGCTCTGTAAAAAAGGGATGGATGAGGAGGTGTCACTTTCTGATGTATGACAAGGAGCCCTGACCAATCCACAGTCTGGATTGGCAGGGGGCAGGTCTCCTTAAATACAGTGATCTACAAGCATGGGGGAGGAGAGTGTCAGGTGGAAGAGGGAGATGTAGCAGAGGTGCTGTGGAGGCCTCACCCAGGAAGGGAGCCCCCAGTCTGGGGGGTGACCTTGAGGCCTGGTGGCTTGGGTGCAGCCAGGAAGAGGATCCAACTGTGTCAGTGAATGGAGTTGGATGAGAAGGCTGGAGCAGGCTGGGGAGAAGACAGTGGACAGTCTGTAGAGGTCGGAGAAGCCAAGCAGGGAAAGGAGGACCACTGGACAGTAAGGCAGGCCAGAGGGGCCTGGAAGATGGATGGGCTGGGAGTTGTAGTTCATCCAGTGCCCAGCTAGCACTAACGTACTTAGCTATGCAAATGAGGGTCCATGGCTTCACAACTGGGAGCCTGTGACCCTTACCCACAATGGGTGGTCCAGAGGCCCTGCTAAGATTAAGAGCAAGCCTCACCATGTGCGAGCTGTGGTGGAAGTGGAAGGGTCATGGAGGTCTGATAAATTGCCTTTCAGGCCGGTAGCAGCAAGTAGTGTGCAGGAGAGAGGAAGGAGAAGAGTAATGGTCAGCAAGTGTGTGTGCTGGAGGAAGAAGGAGTGTATATATGGCGGTATATATAGATGGTCCCGTGATTGATTCTTGGGCATTCCACAGTCATCCCTATCCCCATCCAAGTGTAACCCCTAAATAAAACAACAAAAACAAAGTACCAGCCTGTTCAGTGACTCTGGGTGTGTGGAAATTGTGTGATTGAGGGCAGCAGGCAGGTGGACCACAACTACCAGCCACCCCTAAGGGGGCACATGGCTACAGTCAGAAAAAGTACTAAATGTTGGGTGTGAAAAACTATAGATAAGCAAATAATGGTAAATCATCTGTGATTGTGAAATAGAGGATCCAGTTGGTATAACGCTGAACCTGAAAGTGTAGCCCTAAAGAACTGCTTGTATAGATAATAATACCGCGCTAATGGCTTGTAGGTAAGAAAAAAGGCAAGCTGCAGCCCCAACCCACAACAAGGTAAAGCAGACAATTTTATAAAATGGGCTGCGCTGAACCAGAAACTACAAAACTCATTGAATTACATCCAAAATGGCACAAAATGTATTCATATATTCCTCAAATAGTGTGAGGTAAAATTAACCCTTATGAATATAAATATCCATATACTAAAGTATGTGGGTGTAAATACCCACTAAGGCAGAAGTCCTACAAACCATGATATTATTGAATAATCATAAAAATATTCACCAGTTGTAAACTGGAAGACAGACGAGGGTGTAGATTTCCAATTAAGTCCAATTCAGAGAACCCTTGATTATTGGTAATTGTTCATATAGACAAATCAGCACATTTGTATGGTAGAGGGAAGGTTAAAGAACTGCTTACCAGTTCCCTATAATACAGAATTGCGGGGTCCCCTGAAAGTCACATCTAGGCCCCGACATACTGTACATTTTGAGAGCATGACTTTGAGACTATATTGCTTCCTGAAACCTGGAATAAAACATGGGAATCTCTGTTTGAATCCTCACATAATGTCCTGGCATTGGAGAATTCCTTTAAAGTTAAGTCGCAATGGTATTACACTCCTGCCAGGATAGCATGCTGTTCACCTACTAATTTTTCCTTTTATTTATGAGGTTGCCTGGAATTTGAAGACACATCTGGTGCACGTGTCCTAAACTTAGAAGATTGTGGATACGGGTATATTCTGTGGTCAATACAATACTTCTGTAGCGCTACCCCCGCAGGAGCCGCTTAAGTATGTTCAGTCCATTACTCTGCCTCTCAACCCTAAGAACCGCCTCAGCCCCCCTGCACACCTGGCAATAGTGTGAGTGCAAGGATCACTGAGAAACACACACGTTATGGTAAAACACAGAAATTGACTTTACTGCAATATTTCTGTGGATAGGTTACAAACATTGACAATATATATATATTCAAAGAATGCAATAGAAGAACAATAACTGAGGTTATGAGCAATATAGCTCAATAGTACATTCAGGCTGCTTTCAGGGGATTCAAAACCTCAGAATAATCCCAAGAGCAGAGGCAAACGCTTCAATAACAATGGATCACAATATGGCAATCTGTACCAAATTGGTTACCCTTACTCAGGTTTGGCTCTATGAATCCAGGATGGAGGAGAGCAGAAGACTGACCCGCTCTATGTCAGATCCCTCTCTTCTATCTCCTGACACCACAGGCCCAAATAACAACACTGTATTCACATTAATAGTTAATGGCTTAATTTCCCAAATGAGCTGCCCGGCATACCCACTGCATATACAGAGCCCTGAATATGTGTGTGCAAGCCCGTATAGCACTAGTGACTTCTGTCCCTTAAAAGAAAGATGAGTTTTGGCATCTTCAGCTCGCCACTCTCGTTGGTGCACTTAAATTCCTGGATAGCAGGCCCAAATAACAAAACTGGCCCAGATTATCAAGTGAAGAAACAGCATCTTTCTCAGCAAGGTGAAAGGGGCAATGGTGTCTGTATGCATTGTCCCAGTGAATGCCTTTAGCCCTGTGGCACTACAAGTATCAGCAAGATGACTACCAGCAATGATGCCTGTATACAGGGTCCATACAACTCTATCTGTGTGCAGTGTCCTTGCTTCCTGAAATGGGCATGAGCCCCCTCACCCAATCCTGTGATCAAGGCCCAAAGCAAATGTCCTAGAACAGGCAGGCTCTCCCAACTAGTTGCCTCACACTGGACCGCATCACTGTTGGTGCAGGTGCACCTGGATATGCACCCGGGATCCCCCTCTCTCAGGCTGGATGTCCCGACTGGAGGGAAGTCTAAAATTATGCAATGAAGGGACCTGGGAGGACAGTATCTCTCCCCTGGGTCTGATCTCTTCCTCTGCCTCATGCTGACTGAATTCCTTCTGGAAACAAGATGGAGTCTCTGGTTCCTTTACTGCTCCCGGAGCATGCTGGACTTGTAGTTCTGTCACATGGAAAGCTATGGGGCCATTTTAGATGGGGACTACATATCCCAGTATGTTTTGCAGCTGCTGCTTGTTAAAGTCCTTCTGATTGGCTCCTGTAACTGCACCTTTAATTGGCTTTTTTTTTCTCCTGCCAATAGGAACACAGGGGAGGAAGCTGAGTAACCTAATTCCTGTGTGTATGAGGAGGAGAGGTAGAAAAAGCTCATGCAGGGCCTGACAGGCAGCTTTCTCCTTCATTGCCTGTGTGTCTCTAGCCCAGCGGCCACCCGGCAAAGCCGCGAGAATAACAGGGCACCCACTACACATTTTATTAACCTCCGAAAGAACCCCTGGGAAGCGCTCTTGTATCAACCGATCAAACAGGTTACTTGCTAATTACCCATATTTTCATGGTGACAAAACAAACTATAGCAAAAGAGTGAAAATCGCTGATTCTCAGGTTCTACAAGGTAAAACATTGCGTACAAAGCATGGTGATTAATGACCTGGCAGCCTTGGCTCAATCACTTACCACCTCTTAATTGACTAAGTGCTTTCTGGAGCTTTGATTTATATATATATACATATCGCACATTGTCAGTTAGATCTGTGCCTTACCGTATATTTGCTTCCCAATATGTCCATGGCCTTTCTTGTGATACTTTTCTAGCTGTTCCTCTTGGTTCCAAAGCCTTGGGACTAATGTGTTTCTGACAATTTTCACTACCTGTTTCAACAGACCTTGCTAACTCTGTCGATGAGTACAGCATGTTCGATTTTAGCACTTACAGTATCTCACAAAAGTGAGTACACCCCTCACATTTTTGTAAATATTTTATTCTATCTTTTCATGTGACAACACTGAAGAAATGACACTTTGCTACAATGTAAAGTAGTGAGTGTACAGCTTGTATAACAGTGTAAATTTGCTGTCCCCTCAAAATAACTCAACACACAGCCATTAATGTCTAAACCGCTGGCAACAAAAGTGAGTACACCCCTAAGTGAAAACGTCCAAATTGGGCCCAAAGTGTCAATATTTATGTAGTATGTAAATTTGTTGTCCCCTCAAAATAACTCAACACAGATATTAATGTCTAAACCTCTGGCAACAAAAGTGAGTACAAGTGAAAATGTCCAAATTGGGACTAATTAGCCATTTTCCCTCCTGTGGTGTAACTCGTTAGTGTTACAAGGTCTCAGGTGTGAATGGGGAGCAGGTGTGTTAAATTTGGTGTTTTTGCTCTCACTCTCTCATACTGGTCACTGGAAGTTCAACATGGCACCTCATGGCAAAGAACTCTCTGGAGGTGCTTATTTCAGATGATTGCAAAATGAGCAAACAGTGTGAGCAGGCAGTGGGAAAAGCAAATAGAATTCTGGGATGTATCAGTAGAGGGATCTCCAGCAGGAGGAAGGAGGTTCTGATTTCTCTATATAGATCTTTAGTGAGACCTCACTTAGAATACGGTGTCCAGTTCTGGAGACCTCACTTACAAAAAGATATTGATAAGATAGAACGAGTTCAGAGACGGGTAACAAAAATGGTGAAAGGTCTGGGGGATAAAACATATCAAGAGCGACTTCAGGAACTTAATATGTACCGTCTGGAGGAAAGAAGGGGGAGGGGAGAGATGATTGAAACCTTTAAATACATCAAGGGGGTGAATAAGGTTCAGGAGGGCAGTCTTTTCAATATGAAACCAAAATCAAGAACACGGGGACCTCAGACTAACTGGAGGGAAGTTCAAAACTAATCTTAGAAAGTATTATTTTACTGAAAGGGTGGTTGATGATTGGAATAAACTACCAACAGAGGTTGTGAGACAGTCAACAGTAAATGGCTTCAAACATGCTTGGGATAAACATAAATCTATAGTCAGACAACAAGGTTAATGTAAAAAAAAAAAAAAAAATTAAAAATAAATAAATAAATAAAAAGGGGCAGACCCAAGAGGGTTAAGGCAGTGCTGGAAAATAATGGTGGCTGCACAAAATATTGACACTTGGGCCCAATTTGGACATTTTCACTTAGGGGTGTACTCACTTTTATTGCCAGCGGTTTAGACATTAACCACTTCACCCCCGGAAGGATTTCCCACTGTAGGACCAGAGCACTTTTTGCGATTCGGCACTGCGTCGCTTTAGCTGACAATTGCGCGGTTGTGCGACGTTGTACCCAAACGCAATTTGCGTCCTTTTTTTCCCCACAAATAGAGCTTTCTTTTGGTTGTATTTGATCCCCTCTGCATTTCTGATTGCCGCTATAAATAAAAAAAGAGTGACAATTTTGCAAAAAAAAAAAAAAAAACAGTTTTTCTTACTTTTTGCTAAAATACAAAAAAAAAAGTTTTTTCCTTAGTTTTGGCCGATTTATATTCTTCCTCATATTTTTGGTTAAAAAAAAAAATTTGGCATTTATTGATTGGTTTGCACAAAAGTTACCGCATTTACGGATGATGAGAATTCATTTCTGGGGTTTTTATTTGTTGTTTATTTTTTTACTAGTAATGGCGGCAATCTGAAATTTTTAGCGGTACTGCAATATTGCAGTGGAAATGTCGGACATTTTGACACTTTTTTGGGACCATTGGCACTTATACAGCGATCAGTATAAATGCCATTGGCAGTGAAGGGGTTAACCTGCAGGGGGAAATCTAGGGGTTAACTGTGTTCCCTAGGCGTGTTCTAACTGTATGGGGGCTGGGCTATCAGGGGCACCAGAGATCTAACTGATCCCAGTGACAGGGATCAGTAGATCTCTGTCATGCCCCCTGTCAGAACAGAGAACCTCCGTGTTTACTTCGGCGGTTCCCCGTTCTTTCCCTCTGGCAGCTCACTGCGGCTCGCCGGCAAACATCGGGCCGCCCAAGCCGCGGGCACACTCCTCCTAGCTGCCTGTCTGTAAATCGCCGTCTATTTGCACTGCCGCAGTAAATATACTGCGCGCGGTGTGGAAGTGGTTAATGGCTGTGTGTTGAGTTATTTTGAGGCGACAGCAAATTTACACTGTTATACAAGCTGTACACTCACTACTTTACATTGTAGCAAAGTGTCATTTCTTCAGTGTTGTCACATGAAAACATAGAATAAAATATTTACAAAAATGTGAGGGGTGTACTCACTTTTGTGAGATACTGTATGTTACTTTGTATAATGGTCATCTACATTTGTACTTTGTATAAACTTTCAACGTATACTGGTTGTATGTTTATTTTGCTTTTTCAATAAAAACTAAGTGACAGAAAAAATATCCACACAGTCAGGAGTATGCAGTATTTTCAGTGTAGATAGGAAGAATTGGAATATGTACCTACTGGAATTCCCTCTATGATTCTGCTGTTTCTATAATTTTACTATAGTGACGGATTGAATGAATAAATGAATGAATGAATGATAGATCTAAGACCCACCTGTGTGTCCCAGGATTGTGGCTGTAAAATAAAACAAAAAACTGTTACATGTCTGAAATACAAACTGCAGTCTATGCAAAAACACCATATTGTTTCTAGGAGAGGTGCTGTTCAATATCATAAATACTGTGTATGATGTGTAGCACACCCCACGTAGGAGCTGCAGATGGAAGGGATCCCTTACTCCCCCAGTATGGCAATGCACATAACACCATCTTCCTGTTTTACCCCCTTAGTGGTCCCAGCAACAAAGTGTAGTCCTCTGGCTCAAAGAATCTTGGTTGCTAGAGGCAAAGGCTGTGCAGGTTATTTTGGATCCCCCTGTCCTGCACAGTCAGACACAATGAATACTCACAGGCACACAGGTTCATAAAACAGTCCCTAGCTTTGTTTTTGTTGTTTATTGGACTGCATAACTTGGATAGGGATGGGAAGTTGTGGGATGGCCACTTGACTGCAACAAACTTCAGGGACAACTTCTTATAAACTTCTTATATACAGTCTCCTCCTCACTTTCCTCCTGCACACACTAGGCCTCTCTCTTGCTTACTGGCACACACCTAGTGATGGAGTCTGACTTGTGCAGCGGTCACCTCTCTTGCGACCCTGACCCTGGTAGAGCAGACAGGAGGTTTAGGAGTGAGGATGACATGAGGGATGAGTTGGTCACCTGTGACAACTAAAGTGGTTCCTTTGGTCTCAAGCTAGTTGACAAAATGGTGGTACAGGTTGGCGGTGCAGTACAAAAGGAGCAGGCTGGAGAATAGTCGGGCACAGGCAGAGTTTGTTAACAGGCGGGCAGCAAAGGTACAAGGCAGCAGGCAGAAGAGTGGTCGTGAAAGCTGAGGTCAGTGCAGGCAGAGATAAAAGCAGGGTCAAGACAAGCCAGGTCACAGGAACAGATAATCAGGTAACCGGTCGCTGAGGAACACACAAATGATGTAGAATGGACAGCACTGGTTGCAGGGTGCTGTCGGCTTAAATGGGCCGTTTGGGCGCCAATGCCGGTGCATATGCGCACGCCCACGTGCACAGGCACGCGCACATGCTATGTGTGCCTGCGAAAAGGCTTCCCGACCCGAATTCCGGGGGCAATGGTGGCTTCTGGCTCCCAGGAGTTCTCTTGGGGGCCGTAACCCTTCCATTTCACCAAATACTGGATGCCGCTACCCCTCTTCCTGCAGTCCATGATGGATTCCAATTCAAATTCCTCTTCGCCATCTACCAGGATTGGACCCGGCGGGCTAGTCTTCCACCCAGGAAAAGGATTTGGTGTCACAGTTTTCAGCAAGGACACGTGAAACACTGGATGAACATGCAAATAGGGTGGAAGCTCCAGCTCATAGACTACCCTGCTAATCTTCCTTTTCACTGGGAAGGGTCCAATAAACCTGGGTCCTAACTTCTTGGAGGGGCAGGCTAGCTTCAGATTCTTTGTGGCGAGCCAGACTCATTCCCCAGGTTGTAAGTCACACTCTCCCCGTCTCCCTTTGTCAAACACCTCTTTGTTATTTTCCTGGGTCCGGGCCAGGGTTTCCTGAAGAATCTTATTGTTTTCTTCCAAAAACTTGGTAATTTCTTGTACTGCGGGTACTGCACTTACAAGATTGTGGTTCAACATGAAGGTTGAGTGGAAGCCATAATTAGCCAGGAATGGAGATTGTTTAGTGGCTGAATGAACGGTATTATTAAAAGCAAACTCAGCAAAGATATTGTTCGAGCGTTTGATTGATCCTCTCTGTCTGACCATTTGTCTGCGGATGGTAGACTGAAGAAAACGCCAATTCAATGTCAAGTGAGGAGCATAAAGCTTTCCAGAACCTGGAAGTAAACTGAACTCCGCGGTCAGAAACGATGCTGGTTGGGAGTCCATGAAGTCTCACTATCTCACGGATAAACACTTTGGCCATTTCAGTGGCTGACAGGGTACCTTCCATGGGTAGGAAATGGGTCATCTTTGTTAGGCGATCTACTACCACGAAGATTGTGGAGTAGCCTTGGGTCCCTGGCAGCTCAAAAATAAAATCCATCAAGATCATGGACCAAGCACTTTCAGGCACAGGAAGTGGTCTCAGTAAACCCCAGGCGTTGATCTTACTGCTCTTGTTCTGAGCACAGATAGGGCATGAGCTGACATATTTCCCACAGTCCTCGTCTGCTCACGCCCACCAAAAGGAACGTAGGAGCAGTTATGCGGGCACCGAAGTGTCCTGCCAGCTTGTGATCATGACAGAATACCAAGACCGATAGATGCTGATCCTCATGAATGAAGAGCCTGTTGTTGTGTCACAGTAGGCCATCTTTGGTTAGCAGGTTGGGGTCTGCGGGCCTAGGGGTCTTGAATAAAGACTGTCTGATTCGGGACAGTAGGTCCCCTTGAGTTAGCAGAAAATTCCTGTGATGTAGAACTGTGTCAGGGGCCACAGGTTCATCAGGTTTACAGAACATCCTAGACAGGGCGTCCGGTTTGATGTTCTTCGACCCAGGCTTGTACGTGATGTGGAAGAGGAAGCATAAAAAGAAGAGGGCCCATCGGGCTTGGCAAGGTCTCAGTCTCTTAGCTGCCTGAGGATATTCAACATTTTTGTGATCTGTAAAGATCAGGATAGGGTGTCTGGCTCCTTCCAACAGATAGCGCCACTCTTCCAGAGCGGCTTTAATGGCCAAAAGCTCTCTATCTCCCATATCATAGTTCCTCTCAGAGTTTGGTTAGTTTATGGGAGAAGAACGACATAGGATGTAAGGCAGCCTTAGCTCCTTGTCTTTGGGATAGCACAGCCCCAACAGGAGCTTCAGAGGCATCCACTTCCAGGACAAATGGCAAGGCGGGGTCAGGATGCCTAAGGATGGGTGTTGAGGTAAAGAGTCTTTTTAGGGTCACAAAAGCTTCTTGGGCTTCCTCAGTCCACAAGAATTGTGTGTTCAGCTTGGTCAGCTGAGTAATTGGGGCAATAATAGCTGAAAACCCCTTTATAAATTTTCTGTAAAAGTTGGCGAAGCCAATGAACTGCTGGATTCCCCTCTTGTCCATGGGGGCCAGCCAGTCCAGGAAGGCCGCGACCTTCTGAGGGTCTATAGTGATGCCAGTCACCGAGATGATAAGCTCCAGGAATGGAATGCTTGAGCGTTCAAATTCACACTTCTCTGCTTTGGCATAAAGCCCGTGCTGCTGAAGGTGGTTCAGGACACAAGCAACATGTTTGCGGTGTTCTTCCAATGTAGGGGAAAAGATCAGAATGTCATCCATGTAAATAATGACAAATAGATCCAGGTAGTCCTTGAACACGTCGTTTATAAAGTGCTGGAATGTTACCGGGGCGTTGCAGAGCCTGAAGGGCATCACTAAATACTCAAAATACCCGAACCGTGTTTGGAAGGCGGTCGTCCATTCATCGCCCTCCCGGATACGGACAAGATTATATGCTCCATGGAGGTCCAGCTTGGTGAACACTGTTGCCTCCCCTAGCCTCTGGAAGAGCTCTAGAACCAGAGGTAGAAGGTAGCGCTTCTTTACTGCTATTTTATTCAACTCCTTGTAGTCTATGCAGGGCCTCAGAGTATGATCCTTCTTTTCTAAAAAAAATATTCCGGCTCTTGGGGGAGACGTGGAGGATTAGATGAAACCTTTTTGCAGATTTTCATCTAGGTAGGCCTTGAGGGCCGCTAGTTCCAGTTCCGTCAGGGGGAAGATCCTTCCGAAGGGGACCTCGGCTCCAGGGAGGAGCTCAATAGGACAGTCATAGGCCCTATGGGCTGGTAATTTCTTGGCCCCTTTCTTGCTAAAATCATCGAAGTAGGTGTAATAAACGGAGGGCACCAACTGACGGGCTTTGGAATCAGAGTCAGCATCCAGGCTGAGTAAGGCAGGGATCGACTCCTTAGCCTCCAGAAAACAGTGCTGGTGACAGTAGGGTGACTGGAACTTTGTTTCGCCCATAGCCCAGTTGATGCAGGGGCTATGGGCCTGCAGCCAGGGTAGGCCGAGAATAATGGGAAACAGGGGGGATGAGATGGCATCCAAAAGGAGGAGCTCCTGGTGACCATCAGGGGTTGTAGCAGGCAGAGAAACTGTTTCTTGTGTCACCACACCTGATTTGATAGTTGTGCCATCTGCCAAGGGTACGACCATTCCATGAGGCTTTGGCCGCAAGGAGATCTGGTGTTGAGTCGCAAAAGATTGTTCGATGAACTCCCTCCAAGGGCCCGAATCAATAATGGCAGTAGTCAGGATGTTTCTGCCGGGAAGCTGTAGAGAGAGGGGGAGAGTGAGGTGAGAAGAGGTACTTAACGAGACTGGTACGTCGCCACTGACGAGTGGTGAACGCTTACCAAGCTTGGCCAGGCAAGTTCTCACCATGTGCCCCGGTTCTCCACAGTAAAGGCACAGATTGTTGCTTCGACAATGTTGTCGTTCCTTCAGAGTGAGGGAAGGACGGAGAAGGCCCAGTTGCATGTGTTCGGGCTGGTCTGTGGCTGCTGAAGAGGCCATGGGAGCTGAAGGAACTGGACTGGGGTATCTGGGTACCCGGGGTAGCATCCAGGGGAGTCACGAGGACCCCACAGATCTCTCAGCTCTGCGCTCTCTGAGATGCCTGTTGATCTGGATGGAGAGGTTGATCAATGCGTCCAGGGTTTGGGGTACTCCCACGCGAGCTAGTTCGTCTTTTAGTGGGTCAGAGGGGCCCAAGCAGAACTGATGGCAGAGAGCTGTGTCATTCCACGCAGTGTCAGCACTCCAGTGCCTGAACTCTGCAACATAGTCTTCCGCCGTGTGACGGCCCTGCTGGAGTGCATGAAGCACAGCTTCTGCAGTGGCGGCCTGATGCAGGTCCTCGTAGATGCGGGCCATAGCTTGAAAGAACAAGGTCAGCTCAACGACTTCCAAGCCTTTCTGTTCCAGCAGGCAGTGCCCCCAAGACTGGGGTTCCCCCAGCAACAGGGGGATCACTAGACCCACCTTTGTGGTTTCCAAGGAAAAGGTGCGAGGTTGGAGTACAGCTCACAGGAGTTACGGAATGCTTGGAACTTGCCGTCACCTGAGAACTGTTCCGGCAGGGGCACTTTGGGCTCCGAGGGCAGAGCCACTATGGTGCGGGCTGCAGATTGACTAGCCCCGGGGACAGAGGTAAGCTCTTAGACCCATCCCTCTAGCCGGTTGTAACCTTCCCGCAGGGTCTTGACGGCCTGGGTCAGACCGGCCAGGTGCAAGCAAAGTTCATCCATGGGAGAGGACCCCTGCGCAGACTCAGACATGGCTGTCTGTTACTGTCACGCACCTGGTGGTGGAGTCTGACTTGGTCAGGGGTAACCTCTCTTGCGACCCTGATTCGCGAACCCCTGGTAGAGCAGACAGGAGGTTCAGGAGCGAGGATGGCACGAGGGTTGAGCTGATCACCGGTGACAACTGAAGTGGTTCCTCCGGTCTCGTGCTAGTTGACAGAATGGTGGTACAGGCTGGGTCAGCAAGTGGCTGGTGGTGCAGTACAAAAGGAGCAGGCAGGAGAATAGTCAGGCACAGGCAGAGTTTGTTAACAGGAGAGCAGCAAAGGTACAAGGGTGCAAGCAGGCAGAAGAGTGGTAGTGGAAGCTGAGGTTGGTGCAGACAGAGATCAAAGCAGGGTCAAGACAAGCCGGGTCACAGGAACATATAATCAGGTAACGGGTCACTCAGGAACACACAAACGCTGTAGAACGGACAGCACTGGTTGCAGGGTGCTGCCCGCTTAAATGGGCCGTTTGGGCACCAATGCGCCCACGCATGGGCTTCCCGACCCAATTTCCGGTGGCAACGGTTGTTTCCTGACACTCACCCTCTGCTGGTACACTCCTGGAGGAACTTAACAGTCTCCTTGTCAGTTCACTAGCAGCCCATTACAGGCAGGAACTTACAGTTCCTTAACAGTAGCACACGTGGAGTGACACAACATATAACCTTCCCTTCTGCTTCCTTTGTGGTCACTGATCCCAGCGCCACCTCTTCAGGCCCTGCCAGCCCACCTGGCTGCTGTGGTCTCACCAGCCCTCCTGGCTACCTCTTCACACCATTCCACCCGACTGGCTCTTCACCAGCCTTCCTGGGTGACTCTCAGGAGATCTCTCAGGAGAAGGACTGAAGACTTAAGCCCACCGCTGTCTTCAAAGGAGACTGGCTACATGTGGCAGTTTCCCCCCTTTGTTGGTCCCCACCAGTGTTGAACTACTCACTCTGTCCTCTCCTTGCTCATGTGCCTCAAGGAAAGATGCCTTCCTTCTTGTGTCTTTGGCAGGATCTCTCCAGCACCCAAGCCCTGGCCCAAGGCAGGTCACCCCCAAAAAATAGGGGGTACCCCTCAGGGCCACTGACAGCCTCCTAAACACTACATCTCCATCTTTCACCTGACTGCCCCACTGGCATGCCCCAAGTCTATTTAAAAAGTGAACTCAGTCCCCTGCCAGCCCACTACTGGGGATTGGCTGAGGCCTCATAAATGTGCATGGCAGCTCCTTCTAACCCCCCTCACTAATTCTAGAAGGTTCTCCAACCTTCCAGACACTATGGGGAGGCACTAGAGGGCTTCCAGGATGAGTCATCCAGCCCTGACCTCTAATAACCCTGACCCAATTACAGACTCACAAATGTACAACATGAGACAGGGTATGGCTTGCCTATTCTACTCACTACATCTAGCACACACTAGAGGGTGCTACATATTTATTAATTGTAGTGCTTGTGCCTAGAGGAGTCCACTGTTTAGGTCTCTAGGCTCTTTCCCAGTAGATGCACTAGCAGCCAGACACATATTCACTTTTATGGCTCAGTAGGGGTATGCTTTTTGATGCTTTATTGCAGAACTTGAACTTGGATGGGTGCAGGGTAACTGTGGGATGTTCCAGCAAGTAAGAAGTAACTTGAGGACACTAATCTTCCTTCTAAGAATCTGAGCACAGTCTTTTTAGCAGCAAAAATTGTGCTAAGCTACACCAGGACTCCAAGTACAATGTTCACTTAAGGAGACAATGACAAGAGGGATAGCAACAGCACACGGTCACTGGGATCACTCACACCACTCTGTACTCACTAATGTCCTTGGATAATTGGATGCCTCTTTCCACTATCTTCCAGACACCTCTCCTGAATCCAAATCCCCAGAAAGAAGTCGCTCTGTCAGCTCCATCAAATTTCAGCAGAATAGGTCCCCAGCTGGGACCTCAATGAGCATCAGACACACGGTAGGCCTGCCCAGAAGGGTTAGGATCTCCTCCTCTAGGACAAGAACTCCAGATTCCAGGCCCCAGGCTATTTATGCTCCCTCTCAGCCACCACCTGCTCATCACTCCCCAGGGATTGGCAAGGACTGCAAAAATATTCAGCTGCGATTTGACTCGCCCAGCCCACTATCTTCCAGAAACTTCCAGACAGAGAGAGGGAAGCAGTCAACCCTGGAGCCAGCAGAACACAGAACAGGCCAAAATAATCAAATATAGCTCAACTGATTACAGTGACAGTGAGCTAGTAACTAAATGTACCTAACCTAGCACCTATCTAGGAAGGTGCTACATAATAAATGTGAGTGATTGAGAATTGAAGCACTATATGGTTCAGTGTTGCCAACCTCCCAAAGATTTTTTTACTGAAAGAGCACATTTTTTTATTGACAAGACAATTGATATTTAAACAGTATAACCACAATATGGAAACATTGACAATATTCATAACAAGTAATTTGCCTGGTTTACGCTTAAAAAGTCAACACAGCATGACAAATTATCAGCCCCTGATATTTACAGACAGTTGTAAAAAAAATCATAGATTTTTACAAACTGTATGTAAACTTACTAATGGTTGGCAACCCTGATATGGTAATATTCAAGTCCAAACACAAAACACAAGGTATTCCAAAGATAAAATGTAAAGCCAAAGCTTTTTTTGGGTGGGTGTCTCCACTTCTTTCATCAGGGGTCGAAATAATGATACAGTATCAATTTATAGTTTTGTTTATTTTAAATGTGAGTTTGCACAGAAATTCGTCAGCAGCTGGTTTAAAGCCAGCCATACATTATAATTATTATTATACAGGATTTACATAGCGCCAACCGTTTACACAGTGCTTGACAATACAAAAGGGAGACAATACAGTTACAATACAATAAAATACAAGAGGATTAAGGGGGCCCTGCTCAGAAGAGTTTATAATCTAATAGGGTGGGGCAAGTGGTACAAAAGTTTGTAACTGTGGGTAGTGAGCTGATGGAATTGGTAAAAGATTAGTTGGAGGCGTGATAGGCTTCCCTGAAGAGATGGGTTTTCAGGGATTGCCTCAAGGCAGCTAGAGTAGGAGATAGCAGAACAGGTTGAGTTAGAGATTTCCAGAGGATAGGAGAGGCTCTGGAGAAATCCTGGAGAATAGCATGGGAGGAGGAGACAAGGGAGCTTGAGAGGAGTGGAGAGGACGGTTTGGGTGACATTTGGAGATAAGATTGGTGATGTAGCTCGGAGCAGAGTTGTAAATCACTTTGTATGTTGTTGTTAGCATTTTGAATTTAATTCACTGGGTGATTTGAAGCAAGTGTAGAGATTGGCGGCTTGGGCGTCTGCAGAACTTTTTTCAGGGGGGGGGGGCATCATTTTAAGGTCACCCATGTTCTGCCCCTTTTCAACAATGTCATTATCACGGTCAGAGACTGCACACATAGTACAAGAGTTGATCAGAGACTGCAGACATAGCACAGGAGATTGTCAGAGACTGTGGACATGGTACAGGAGATGGTCAGAGACTGCAGACATGGTACAGGAGATGGTCAAAGACTGCAGACATAGTACAGGAGATGGTCAGAGACTGCAGACATAGTACAGGAGATGGTCAGAGACTGCAGTCATACTACAGGAGATGGTCGGAGACTACGGACATGGTACAGGAGACAGTCAGAGACTGCGGACATGGTGCAGGAGATGGTCAGAGACTGCGGACATGGTATAGGAGATGATCAGAGACTGCAGACATAGCCCAAGAGACTGTCAGAAACTGCATACATGGCTCAAGAGGATAAGGACCTAGTGGGGAACCCTCAATCCCATCCCTGATTCCAGGGGTGGCTATTGCCACCCCCCTTGCCCCTACCTGTGGACGCCCATGATTGGCAGAGAGGGGTGGCAGACACTGAGCAGTTGGTAAAGTGGATAAATCTGGCAGCAGCATTCATGATAGACTGAAGAGGGGATAGCCTATGGAGAGGTTGTTATGTAGGATGGATCAAAATTTGGCCGGTACAGCAGGGAAAGGCCACATTTCGATCCATGTATGGGCAGGATGGTTATACTGGCTATAGCCCCCAACACTGATCATTATTATTTTGCCAGCGCTGAAGGCTCCCCGCTGGCAAAACACAATAGTGACGTGGGAGTGATTCCTCTGTTCACCTTGAGTGTGTGGAAGGGGGAATTGTATAATATTTGGCCTACCTAAGCATTCTTTTAAGCACTGATGCTTAGGGGTGAAGATACAAAAAAACACCAAACACCAAAACTTATTAAAGGCTGCTTAATTACTATGTAAAGTCACACTAGCAATATACAACTATTTACCAATTCTTGGCTCCATACGCACTGTCACATTCAATCAAGCTTAAATAAAGGGTTTTCACCCCCGAAAAGCTTTGGATTTACAATAATTTTGTAATTTGAATAAACTTTTATTTAGACTTTAATATTAATGTTCTTCAATTCATAATTACTCATCTGGACCACAACCTAAGCTCACAACCTGCACAGTCCAATTATCATTTACAGTGCTGGAATTGGTCACATCATTAGCAAGTAGTGAGGAAGAACTAAAATTATCTCAGGATGTGTAGTTTCTTCTGCCCACCTTCAACATAGTGCTTTTTACTAGAAATACTTTTGTAGCCTCACAGCAACCAATCAAATTCTGCACTGGAAAGTGACAGATAGCGAGTGAATGCTCGAATATGATTGGTTGTTTCAAAGCAACTAACATTCAGTTTTAAAGAGTCTGGTCAGCTGGTCAGTTCTTGGAGCCTCCAACAGTGACATCTCCCCACTAAAGTTTTTTACCTTTTCACTTTAATGTCTCATTGCTCATCCTACGACAGAAGTATTCCCACTTCTCTATATTATATTACATTGGACATGCAAAGAGAGAGTGGGACCCCATAGTAAAGGCAGCAGTAGGTAGGCAGATCTGGGAACTCAAGGGAATTTATGTTATCGACAAACTGACAATGACCGGCCACTTCAAAGAAAACATTCTACTTTTTGCAGCTCTGTTGAAAAAAGTTCTAGATACATGTTCATTGAATAAGTAATTAGAATTAGTAATATTTAAAATAGATAGGTAAATAGGTAGATAATCAAATATTGATGCAGATACTTACAGATGAAGACTATCAGAGCTGTGGACATGACCATCATAGCTGTTTTGAGAGTGTAGAAGGTACAAGAATTTTAAGAAGCTTTTGGTTTTCCGGGACGTGTGAAGGGCTCATGGTGTTAGCAAAAAAGATAAAAAAAAACGAATAACATAGCTAAAAGTAAAACACAGGAAATACGCAAGTGAGATGTTGTAGTGATGTTCTTTCTCTATAGCTGAAGTCTGGTAAATTAAAAAAAAAGGTTGACATTTGCAGTGGCTTTACTCTAAACTACAAGGGTTAAATACTCATTTTTTCTAGGTGGATGACAAGCAGTTATAATTATTCTTTGCGCCCACGGGCTTCTCAAGTCCCCCAACTGTGACATCATCATGCAAATTTCAAGACCAGCGGTCCTAAGGACAATGAGGACCCACCTACAACCCCAAACATTTTTTTAATTAGACGTATCACCTTGTTAACTAATAGCTAACCCTACTCTATCCTAATTAATCCTATGCTTCATATCTCCTTAGCTATAATTTTTCTACATTTTTTTATATTTCAATTAAAAGAAAAACATTTTTATTAATTTTGTTAGCTATTTTATTTTTTTTGCTGTTGTATTACAAATGTGCAAAATTGGATACTATGAATACATTTGAAGCTATGGCCCTGATTTACTATACCTCCCAAATCTACTCCAGCAGTGCCTTAAAATAACTCCCAATTAAAGGCAATTACAACTTCAGCTCTCACAAAAGGGAGTAAATTAACTCACATGCGGCGTCTATTTGCCTGTGAAGATGCCTCTCAGATCACATGTTCTAAGTGCCTGATGTTGGCTGGAATTGAACCTGTGATTTCAGAACTCCTCCATTTAATGCTTGTATGCAAGTTCATTGCCATAAAAAAAAAAAAAAAAAACATTACCGCCCCTCTCTCTAATTTTTAACAGCCTCAGCCCTAGGGGAAATGTCTGAATAGAAAAAAAGTTTATAATTTTTTTTTTTTCAGGAGCAGTGGTTTTAATAATGGTTAGGCTGGGTTCACACTAGTCCGATCCTTGGACCGACATTACGAGCACAAATCCACACCAGACCCTTATCCGAGCACGCAGCCCTGCAGGCCAGGAAAGGGGGTGGGGACAAGCGAGCGGCCCCCCCTCCTGGACCATACCAGGCCACATGCCCTCAACATGGGGAGTATGGGTGCTTTGGGGCAGGTGGGGCTCTGCACCCCCCCACCCCAAAGCACCTTGTCCCCATGTTGATGAGGACAAGGGCCTCTTCCCGACAACCCTTGCCGGTGGTTGTCGGGGTCTGCGTGCGGGGACTTATCAGAATTTGGAAGCCCCCTTTAACAAGGGGGCCTCCAGATGCCGTCCCCCCACCCTATGTAAAGGAGTAGGGGGTGCATCGTACTCTTACCCGTTTACCTGGAAAGAAAGTGTACAAAAAAAACACACTACACAGGTTTTTAAAATATTTTATTAAATTAGCTCCAGCATCTTCTCCCTTCTCTTCTCCCTCTCCAGTGTCTTCGGCTCTTTTGCGGGGGTCTTCTATCTTCTGAAGGGTCTTCTTTCTTCGGCTCTTTTGCAGGGGTCTTCTATCTTCTGAGGGGTCTTCTTTCTTCGGCTCTTTTGCTTCTGAGGGGTCTTCTTTCTTCTCCTTCTCTGCGGCGTCTTCTGCTCTTTTGCCGGTCTTCTCCGCTGTCCCCTTCCCTCTGTTCTTCTTCTTCCCATGTTGACACGACGTGATCTCCTTCAGGAATGCCCTCTCCGCTGTGTGCTGTGCCTTATATTGGCATGGGGCGTGACCAACCGATGACATCACCCGGAGGCCCCGCCCCATATGATGTCACATCTTGGGGTGGAGCTGTTACATCATATGGGGTGGGGCCTCCGGATGATGTCATTGGGTGGCCACGCCCCATGCCAATATAAGGCACAGCACACAGCGGAGAGGGCATTCGTGAAGGAGATTGCATCGTGTCAACATGGGAAGAAGAAGAAGAGAGGAAGAACAGAGGGAATGGGACAGCGGAGAAGACCACCAAAAGAGCAGAAGACGCCGCAGAGAAGGAGAAGAAAGAAGATCCCTCAGAAGATAGAAGACCCCGCAAAAGAGCCGAAGACACCGGAGAGGGATAAGAGAGGGGAGAAGACGCCGGAGCTGATTTAATAAAATATTTTAAACACCTGTGTAGTGTGTTTTTTTTGTACACTTTCTTTCCGGGTAAATGGGTAGGGGTACGATGTACCCCATACTGTTAAGTCCCCGCCCGCAGATCCTGACAACCACCGGCAAGGGTTGTCGCGGAGAGGCCCTTGTCCTCATCAACATGGAAATAAGGTGCTTTGGGGTGGGGGGGTGCAGAGCCCCCCCTGCTCCAAAGCACCCATACTCCCCATGTTGAGGGCATGCGGCCTGGTATGGTCCATTTTTTGCCGTGGGGGTTCCCCTTAAAATACGTACCAGACCAAAGGGCATGGTATGCTCCTGGAGGGGGACCCATGCCATTTTTTTAAAAAAAATGGGCGTGGAGTTCCCCTTCAAGATCCCCAGAGCATAAGTAGCATGGTATTGTCGGATCCCTGTTCACAAAAAAACGGTTCGACTTTGTCCCTATGTAGAACCGTAAATCGCACAGCAAAGTAGGATCAAAGTTGGACCGTTTTTTTGCCGGATAGTGTGAACCCAGCCTTAAAGTGACAAAAAAAATATTCCTTTAACTACTTCAGCCCCGGAAAGAATTCAAGCTTTAGGACCTGAGCACTTTTTGTGATTTGGCACTGCGTTGCTTTAACTGACAATTGCGCGGTCGTGCAACGTTGTACCCAAACAGAATTTGCGTCCTTTTTTACCCACAAATAGAGCTTTCTT
>BLSH010274779.1:71882-92008 GCA_018402905.1 Glandirana rugosa
TGGGGTGGTTCGAGTAGGTAATCTCAGGAGTAGAGAGGAGGGAACGATGGTTAACCTCTATATCGTCAAGTTTAGTTATCGAAATATGTCTGGACTACCTATGTTCCAGGGGTTGGATACATAGGTGGTCCAGAGCAAAACACTGTGAGAGAATTGGTATAGGGGAGGAGAGGTCACGCAGAAATAAGCTAGTTAAGGATTCTTAAAATTAGGACTCCCCAGAGACAACACCTTAACAGAACTGTGTAACCCCAAATAAATGATATCGTGGTACCCCCTTGTTTGCCAGTGTTTGTTGATTTTAGGGATCTTTTGCTGATTTAGATCAGTCTTTTCCATAAGTGATTTCGGGACTCCCTCTTTTTGGGTGCTATAGTGAATTTGATTCTGCAACTATTTTCTCCCTCAGGGCTTTAGTGAATACCTTTTCTGACTAGATTTAGTCGTTTTCTAGGGATTTTAGTTGTTTGTGACCGTTTGTTCCCCCATGGTGCTATAGTAAATAAACCCCAATGTGTCAAGACAATTCCACAACAGAGACCCCTCAGGATTAAAATTCTTAGGAATTGATCGAATAAAGACGCACTGGAGAGGAGGGGATATGGTTAAGAGAGTGTCACAAAACGAGACCTGGTGGATACATAGGTTGGGGACCTTGTATCCATCAGGTCTGTATAAAGCTATTGATTTGAACTGCTATATCTCCAATTGGTAGCAAGGGAGGAGAGATGAGGACTCTAATGGATGAGCTTGGTGGGGTTAGTATCCCCATCATGGAGCCCTCGCTCTCTCTCCTATAATGCCATGTCTCCTGCTGATAATTAAGTAAAATAAGTGTATCACTGATTAGGAGTAAGATAATTTAGAGGGTACTTACGTTCCATTAAGTAAATAAGAGCTGAATATAATCAATTGTACATGAATTTCTAATAAAATGGTGATTATCAATAACATTCCTACGATCTTTTATAATTATATATTCTAAATATCATTTTCTCCCAACATCCCTTCTTCGTATGTCCGACACAAAAACACGTTATTAATGGCTACAGTTCCTATTAACGTTAAATGTAGTTAAAGGGGAAGTGGTGATGGATAGACAAAGAAGGCTGCCACGTCCAATTAGTACAAAAGTTTAGGAGATGGGAGGGAGATCCCAAATGAAAACTATCCCACTGGATTTTTAGGGCAGACGTAATAGAAAAAGTACATCAAAAAACGAAAAATGGGGGTATGATAAAAAATTGTACATTTTATTTATACATAGTAGATAAAAATAAAGTGAACAAGAACATTAGGACACAAATTCGTCACTTTACCAATACAAAGATAGAAACAAAGTACATAATATGATGTATAAAAATACAGATAACAATCATGTGTTTAAGGTACCACAATTTACAGCATAGGAGAAAATTAGCCTTGATGCATTTGAGATTTGCACACTCAGATGACCACTGTGGTGGCAGGGTCCTGGGGCAATGTCACAAACGTCCCAACATGTTTCGGTTAATCCTTCATCAGGAGATAATAAGCATCAAGTGAAGTAAAGAAATGCTGTCTGTAAAAAGTTAAATCATACATGACATAGTTATAAACAAAATATGTATAAAAGTTTGTAAAGACAAATCAAGCGTAGGTTATTGGTAGAGATGCGCCCACCAAGAAGGGTGGGTGTGCCACTTACATAAGGACTGGAGGCACCCACAAACCAATTATGCGAGCAGCCCGGGAGGATCTGAAAACCAGGTCCAAGGCGACCGGTGGAGGTGTAAGCCCCAAGGAAGGAGGCGTGGGCTATTGTGCAACCACAAGGGGCCCAAGGTGGCTGTGTCAGCTAGACCACACTGAAAAGTGGGGATTGCACTAGATGAAAAAAGCGTAAAAGAAATATGTATAAAGATCTGAGGAGTGTTGACGTAAACAGGGACCAAAAAACGTATATAGTAATGCGTAGCGTGCCTTAAACTGTGCCAAACATTGCCAAATAGATCAACAACTGGATCTATACCAAACATTGCCAAGTAGATCAACGAATGGATATATGAGGGTACTAAACGCATTGAATATGCTTGTTACATACCAAAGACAGCCTGTTGCATGAAGGCAGGTTCAAGTGGCAAATAAGCTGTACAATAGTTATAAAGAACTTTTAAGCATGTGAGGCACAGGAAAGGAGGCTCAAAGGAATAATAGTCAAGGTTTCATGTTACCTGGTCCATACGATCGATACGCATAAGGGCTGCATGGCGACGATCGAGGAGTAGCCTGGCTATATAGGGCGTGAGTGTCCAAGGCAACCAATCCAGGGGGACACTAACAGGTGCTGACCGTTTGTGTAATGCGAGCAAGAAGCTTGCATACCAAACGCAGTGGGTACCTCCGGATGAGACCAGATGAGACCAGATGAACACACCAATGAGACTGGCCCAAATTTATCCCTCCCAATCCAAAAACTGTAACAAAGAAGGACACACCTTTCACATTTTTTGGGAATGTCCCCTTATTGGCCCGTTCTGGGCTGACATAGCCACACTCATTGGAGACATAATTGGGAGACACTCCAACTTAACTCCACAAACGGCTCTCCTCGGGCTTGACCTCGAGCACTGGCACCCAAAATTCCACCCTATAATTACCCATTGGCTAGCAGCCGCCCGTCTCTCCATAACTAGAGCATGGAAACAGACACTTCCACCTACAGTGCAAAAAGCCGTCACAATATTGAATGACCAACTACTTATGGAATTCTTATATGCTAAAGCGCATATGTCACTAGACGAATTCCACGCACACTGGCACTACTGGTTGTCAGACACCAGAGCTACCAAGATCATTTAAACAGACCACAGTTTAGAGTCTGGGTGATCTCTAGAGGGACCCCAGGGTACCCCTTAGAAGCTAATTTACGGAGTGACCCGAGGGGAGCCTAGAGGAGTCTAAGCCTGCATTGGGGCTATATAGGTTCGACTTAGTCTATGCATTAAGGGAAACTTACTGTTGTATTAAAAATCTCTTAAATGTCTTCTCTATCTCCCCTCCCTAATCTTTTCCTCCTCAACTATCTTAATTCCCCCCCCTTCCCTTCTTCCATCATCGAATGTTGGAGAGCTGAACTCTGCTGGATTTCTAACTTGAGATCTGGGGACCACTACCGAGACACAGTTTTGATCCCCTCAGGGGTGTCTCTGAAAGAGGTTCACAGATCCCACGAATGATGTTAGCTATTCCTAAAAACCTAAGTGTAATCACTGCTTAATCAGCAACCATTTAACATAGCTCATTAGCAATAACCTATTGTTTATTGTTTACTCTACTGATTTAAAATTCTGCATGGTATAATTGTCTTATGATTGTATGTTTTAATTCGAAAACTTTTCCTTCAATAAAAAACATTAAACCTTAAAAAAGAAAAAAAAAAGGGGGGGGGGTATAAATCGGTTAAACTAAGGTGACCAGATTTTTCAAATTAAATCTGGGGACATATATTTTTTTTCTTACTAGTAATGGTGGCAATCGGCAACTTATAGCGGGACTGCGATATTGCGGCGGACAAATTGGACACTAAGTGACACTTTTGATACTTTGTGGGAACCAGTGACACTAATGCAGTGATCAGTGCTAAAAATATGCACTGTCACTGTACTAATGACACTGGCTGGGAAGGGGTTAACATCTCGGGCAATCAAAGGCTTAAATGTGTGCCTAACCAGTGTTTTCTCACTGTGGGAGAGGTTATTTTACTGAGGGAAGGCATAGATCCCTGCTCTTGCTTTGCAGGAACACAGGATCAATGTCTTCCATACTGACAGATTGGTGATCTGCCTTGTTTACATAGGCAGACCACCCTTCTGCCTGTGAACAGAACGATCGGTGGGTACCGGCAGACATCGCGTCTGCCGGACCCACTGATCGGCTCCAATATCTAGAAATGCAGGATCACCTATATATACACACAATCCTGCGCAGCACAAAAGGGGCACAGAAAATGAAAAAAAAAATACAACTCTCTAGTAGGAGCGGCAGAGCGGGTGGCAGGAGGGTGTAATTCAATATTTTTAATTCTGCACTGACTGTCTTTGAAATTGCCCAGGCCCCTGTTCATATCCAGTCCGGGGACAGGCTTGGTCCGGGGACAGTGTCCTCAGTCTGGGGACTGTCCCCGGAAACAGGGGATGTCTGGTCACCCTAGGTTAAACGGTTCAGTCAAATAGTTATTTAAATTAGGTCATCCAACACTTTGGATGCTAATATTGAATACCATCTAAGTAATATCATTATTTGTCATATTTTTAAATTTACATAGGTGTTCCGTTTTTTAACAATAAAGTTTTAATTTAAGATTAATGTTGTTTAAATAATGTATGATCGAAATTGATTTGTAAACTGCTGTTAACAATGAAGTCGTTCACTAAGACGTACAGCCTGAATATGAATTACACACTGGCATATTAATTGGAACCAATCACATCTCATTTCCTGGTATAAAAGACTACAACAAAATGGAGACGGATGTACTTCCTGATGACGTGGGCACACCACGAAATGCGTAGAGGTCACATCCGCCTCCCCTGACGCGGCTTCCGCTTCCGGTCTGATGCTTGGAACGCACGCCGTTTGTTCCCATTAGTGAAGGCTGAACGTGCTGGTGCTGGCATACAGCACTTTTTAATGTGAGTAACCACTTTTTACTATTGTATATCGATTGATTTCATTAAATGGAGTTGCGCTATGAAGCTGTTCCTTTGTTTTTTGTGAGAATTTTTGCATAAACTCAACCTGGAGTGAACAATTGGAGTATTTGTTTGTATGGAGCCATCCAGCTTGGTCCAGTGGAGGAGAAGTTTGTCCAGTGTATTATTTGATGATACAAATGCGAGTTTATCAGATTTATCTGGTGAGTGTTTAGTGTGCCTACACGGCTGCATTGGAAGGTGGAGGAGAAATTTGGGGTCTAATAGACCACAGATCTCTCCATAAAGAGGACCTGTCACAGCCCATGTTGCCACAAGGGATGTTTATGTCACATTTATGTGATAGTAATAAAGTAAATGCACAAGAGTTAAAGAAACAGTGTAAAAAATTGTTAAGGAAAAAATAAATACAAATTTTTAAATATGTAACGTGCAAGTCCAGCGTGCATATGTAAACATCGATTGCCCCGCACATGTGAGGTATCGTTCACAAATGTCAGAGCAAGGGTAATAATTCTACAGAGATCTCCTCTGTAACTCTAAACTGGTAACCTACATTTTTTTTTTTTTTAAAGCATCGTCTATGGAGATTTTTAAGTACTATAGTTTGACGCCATTCCACAGACATATGCAATTGTAACCGCTTGCCGACCGCTGATCGGCATTTGACGGCGACAGAGTGGCTCTTTAAGGCAAAACGCCGTCATATGACAGCGGCTGCCAGATTGCGCACAGTGAACGTGCGCGCGCCGCCGGAGGCGCGCCCGCGCGCTCACTGTGTCCGGGGAGGGCCAGGGAGCGGGTGCAGTGGATTCGATCTCCCCCGGCTACCCGCGATGCCCCCCCCGGAGTGAAAGAACGGAGGTCCGTGTAAGTAAACACGGACCTCCGTTCTGTGGGAGGGGGAAGTGCTGTGATCACAGCCTTCCTTTACATGGAAGCTGTGACCACTTCCCTTCTCCTGTTAGGGAAGCCCCCATACAGTTAGAACACGCCCAGGGAACACAGTTAACCCTTAGAGCGCCCCCTGCAGGTTAACCCCTTCACTGCCAATGGCATTTACACAGTAATCAGTGCATTTTTATAGCACTGATCGCTGTATAACCACTTGCCGACCGCCGATCGGCATTTGACGGTGGCAAAGTGGCTCTGTAAGGCGAATCGACGTCATATGACGGCGGCCGCCAGATCGTGCACAGTGAGCGCGCGCGCGCCGCCGGAGGCGCGCCCGCGCGCTCACTGTGTCCGGGGAGGGCCAGGGAGCGAGTGCGGCGGAGTCGATCTCCGCCGGCCACCCGCGATGCCCCCCCCCGGAGTGAAAGAACGGAGGTCCGTGTATGTAAAGGGGGAAGGGCTGTGATCACAGCCTTCCTGTACATGGAGGCTGTGACCACTTCCCTTCCCCAGCTAGGGCAGTCCCCCCACAGTAAGAACACGCCCAGGGAACATAGTTAACCCTTAGAGCGCCCCCTGCAGGTTAACCCCTTCACTGCCAATGGCATTTACACAGTAATCAGGGCATTTTTATAGCACTGATCGCTGTATAAATGCCAATGGTCCCAAAAAAAGTGTCAAAATGGTCCGATATGTCCGCTGAAATATCGCAGTACTGCTAAAAATCGCAGATCGCCGCCATTACTAGTAAAAAAAAATAAATAAATAAAAACCTCAGAAATTAATTCTCATCATCCGTAAACGTGACCACTTTTGCGCAAACCAATCAATAAACGCCGATTGCGATTTTTTAAATCACAAATATGAGGAAGAATATAAATCAGCCAAAACCGATGAAAAAAAATGTTTTTTTATATTTTTTTTTGGATTTGTAATTTAGCAAAAAGTAAGAAATTTGGGTTTTTTTGCAAAATTGTTGCTCTTCTTTTGTTTATAGCGGCGATCAGAAATGACGCAGCGGTGATCAAATACCACCAAAAGAAAGCTCTATTTGTGGGAAAAAAGGACGCAAATTTCGTTTGGGTACAACGTCGCACGACCGCACAATTGTCAGTTAAAGCGACGCAGCGCAGAAATCGCAAAAAGGACTCTGGTCCTAAAGGGGGAAATCCTTCCGGTCCTTAAGTGGTTAAAGCATGGCATGTGAGTATCATTATATAGTTACATAGTTAGTCAGATTGAAAGAAGACACAAGTCCATGCAGTTCAACCAAATCTTTTACATTATGTTTTACATTTTAGCAAAACATTGGGAATTATGTTGTGTTGATTGTGTGCAATAAAATTCATTAAAGTATGATTTTTTTCCAAAAACATTACGTTTGAAAAACCACTGCACAAATACTGTGCGACATAAAAAAATTGCACACCCTCCCCATTTTTTTCTATATATTTATTTATTTTTTCTACATGTAGGAGAGAAGTGTCAGAATTGGCCTGGTTGGCAAGTGGTTTTATTGAATGCTTATAATTCATTTTAGGTCTTGGGGGAACCCCTGCAAAAAAATGTATTGTGGGTGAGTGGGAAAAGCACCCCTTACATTGCTGGCTAGTGGAAAGGATGCCCCCCTTACAGTGGTGGTCATACGGCCACCCTTACAGACAGCTAGAAAGATCACTTGTTTCCCGCAGCTGGCTTTGTCAAGTGGTGTTGCTCCATCAAATTGGAGGTCAATCAGCCAAAGCCCAGGGAAAATCTTCTGGGGGAACCCTAGCATTCCACAGGACCCTGGTTGAGAACATCTTCTTAGCTGTACACACAATGTATATTTTATATGTATCGGTATTATACATTATTGTAATTTGTCATTTTTTTTTAAACCAAACCAATAATTTTATAAAAGCTTTTTGAGCCTCCAGTCCATTACCTGAGCAGGAATTGAGCAGAAATTTCCCTTGTGAGAGCACAGATATTAATAAAGCTTGATTTAACCCTTGCTAACTATAATGGAAAATGTTTTAATTGCTGCCCATGCTCTGTTGGAGATTTCCTCTGACATCCTCTGCCATCTGACATTTTTTAAAGCGCAGTTCCACTTGTTTTTCTAGTTTATTAAAAGTCAACAGCTACAAAAAGTGTAGCTGCTGACTTTTAATAAACTGTAACTTACCTGTCTCCCGGTCCAGCAATGGCTGCGCCCGAAGCCTCGCTTGTCTCCCCACTCCTCCCTGCGGCGCCGGCATTGCAGGTGTGGGCACCGGCCGGGTACGCACTGCGCATGCGTTGCCAGTGGCCAGGCAATCTTCTGGGACCTGTGACGTATTCCAGAAGATTGCCAGGAGGGAGGGGGAGAGGAGGAGTCGCCTAGGCGGCCCAGAAGAGGAAAGAGGGACAGGAAGTCCCTCTGAAAATAGGGTATCCACTCCGCCCCCAAAAAAATGACATGCCAAATGTGGCATGTAAGGGGCAGTGTTGCCAACCTCCCCCAGTGTTTTTTACTGGCAAAACATAGAAAATTTACTGGCGGAGCACGTTTTTTACTGGCAACCTGAAAAATAACAGAACTCCTATTAAAAACTAAGACAATTGATATTTAAACACAACATGGAAACACTGACAATAACCATATCAAGTAGTTTGCCCGGTTTATACTTAAAAAGTCAGCACAGCATGACAAATTATCAGACCCCGATATTTATAAACCGTTGTAAAAATCAATGATTTTTACAGGCCGTCAGTAAATTTACTGGCGGTTGGCAACACTGGTAAGGGGGCAAGGAGTGCTTAAAGCGGAAGTTCCACTTTTGGGTGGAACTCCGATTTAAGCACACAGGAAGTAAAGAGAAATCTCTTAAATGGGGACAAAGGGGATAATAAAAATTTGACAGGAGGTTCTAACACAAACTGTTTATTGAACTTAAAATCTCAAAAACGTAAAAACTTGGGATTAAAATCTCAGTACATATGAAAGCAACAATGCAGTTTGTTTTGATCAAAGCTTTTATTGGCGTATTTTACAAAAATATACTGCAGATCTTAGTGGCCACACAGTTTCCTGTACCCAGTACAAAACAAAAGTATTCTGTTATGTATAGATCTGTTATATTTCCATACGTATAGGCTTTGACGAGAAAGAAATGTAATGAAGGTTAAAAAAGAATAAGTGGTCTACCACTGTCTGAACATTTTTCCACACTAGTCTGTGGTGTACACGGCCACATATTGGGTAAGTGATCAGTAGAAATGACAGTTTTGCCTTTTTAAAATATATTTATGTCTATATAGACCCTACATTTTCATATATTACTATAGATTGTTAGGAACAGAAATAGTTACAAAAACGATACTTCGTAAAGTGGAACTCCAACCACAAATAACAAGATAAAAATATTTTCCAGCAATGTTCCCCTTTAACCAGTTGCCGACCGCCGATGACGGCGGCAAAGTGGCTCTGTAAGGCGAATCGCCGTCATATGACGGCGGCCGCCAGATCGCGCATAGTGAGCGCGCGCGCCGCTGGAGGCGCGCCCGCGCGCTCACTGTGTCCAGGGAGGGCCAGGGAGCGGGTGCGGCGGAGTCGATCTCCGCCGGCCACCCGCGATGCCCCCCCCCGAGTAAAAGAACGGAGGTCCGTGTAAGTAAACACGGACCTCCGTTCTGTGAAGGGGGAAGGGCTGTGATCACAGCATTCCTGTACATGGAGGCTGTGACCACTTCCCTTCCCCAGCTAGGGCAGTCCCCCCACAGTAAGAACACGCCCAGGGAACACAGTTAACCCTTAGAGCGCCCCCTGCAGGTTAACCCCTTCACTGCCAATGGCATTTACACAGTAATCAGTGCATTTTTATAGCACTGATCGCTGTATAAATGCCAATGGTCCCAAAAAAGTGTCAAAATGTTCCGACATGTCCGCTGAAATATCGCAGTACCGCTAAAAATCGCAGATCGCCACCATTAATAGTAAAAAATAAAAAAAAAATAAAAACCCCAAAAATGAATTCTCATCATCCATAAACGCGACCACTTTTGCGCAAACCAATCAATAAACCCCGATTGCGATTTTTTTTATCACAAATATGAGGAAGAATATAAATCGGCCAAAACCGATGAAAAAAATGTTTTTTTATATATTTTTTTTTTGGATTTGTATTTTAGCAAAAAGTAAGAAATTTGTGTTTTTTTTTGCAAAATTGTCGCTCTTCTTTTGTTTATAGCGGCGATCAGAAATGACGCAGCGGTGATCAAATACCACCAAAAGAAAGCTCTATTTGTGGGAAAAAAGGGACGCAAATTTCGTTTGGGTACAACATCGCACGACCGCGCAATTTTCAGTTAAAGCGACGCAGTGCCGAATCGCAAAAAGGGCTCCGGTCCTAAAGCTGGAAATCCTTCCAGGGCTGAAGTGGTTAATTCAAAGATTTCCTCCATGGTACTTATTTTTTTATATAGTAAATGTCCTCAGTTGGAAGGCCAGCATCATTTTTTCCTCTTCCTCTGAGCCCAGGTCATCCCGGACCAGCCCCCAACCTGTGACTAGACTGAAAGAATAAGCAGCACAGTGATGAGCTTATCTCTCTGTCACTCTGCTTTGTCCTCATGCTTCATGTCAGCATGTGAACTGATTGGTTGCTTGTGCTGCTTCTTCTTCTCACACATCATGCCTGCTGTACAGGGTCTGCAAGAGGCTGATATTAGGTCACATTCAGGTGCTTACACTGCTCTATATTTTATAATGTATTATTGACAATAGAGCAGCAATAATTTGTATCTTTTACATCTGCTTAGAAATCAAATTTAAGGATACTAAAGCATCATGGCTTCTATCGCCATCTTCTTTCCTATAACCTCCTGTTACTGACAGCATATGCTTGGTGCCATAGAGTCATTGAGATGACAGTTAGTGCTCTTCCACTCGCTCCTCTGCATCTTTCTCATCCTTAATCTTGGCCGACCTCCCAATCTTCATGTTACAGTAGAAAATAAAGATCCCTATAAATAATAGGATCCCAGATGCCAACAGTCGAATTATGTTCTGTAACATGTAATCCATGTCCTTGACACCTGAAAAATTAAAAAGGAGCATAGGAAATATCTATCACCATCAGCAAAAAATAGTGGTAAGGAAATCTTTAAAATTTTTATATTGCAGCATGGTAGATCGGTGGTCAGGGAGAATGATAACAAGGGGTGCTTCTGCCAGAAGGGTTCTCCAGGTACTAAATACATTCAGGATTATCCAGGTTAGCAGGATAGCAAGCTGATAGGCACTCGATTATAAAATATTGCACAATATGCAATCGGGGGAGGGGGGGTGGTTGAGGAAAGGTGGGACTTTGAATGAAACATGTGGTTGTCATAATGTAGCAATGATGGATAACATAAAAGTGATCCCAATTGGTAATTCATGATAATCAGTATAAATATTCATAGAATAATGCATAACAAAATTCCCCATCCAACAAATTCATATTATATACACATACAGTAGGTGAATAGCACGGTAAGAGCTGCATGGCCCATGACCTTACATTCCTGGGGTATTGTCCCTGGATATGACAATAACAATTGCAAATATAATAATATATCATCGGACACAAGTTGGTAGCAGAAATACGACAATGGTAGCTCAACGCGTTTCGTGGGTAGGAGGGCCACTCATCAGGAGCAAGTGTGTTGTAATACGGATTATGTACCAACATTGGGAGACCAGAGGTGGCAGGTCACTCGGGAAAACATGGCCGAGAGCTTTGCTGGTGAGTGAAGCAGCAGTGCCCCACACGGAAAGCCACCAGGGCGTGACCGAGCACCAGGACAGGAGGGTGACCATTGTGTGAATGAGCTGTGGTGTGCCAACTTTGTTGGATAGTGGAGCAACACAGTTGACACACCACAGCTCATACACGTATGTGACCATATGTGTATTACTACCTGCTTCTATGCATTAATAAATTAACAAACCAATTCAACGATTTTTTTTTTTATGTTATCCATCATTGCTACATTATGACTATTTTATAATATATAATATAGTATATAGGGATGGAAGCATCAGCCTTACCAGGCTAACAGTCTTTGTTTAAAGTCCCATTTAATCTCCCCAACCCCATTGCCTATGATGACAGGCACTCGAGCTGCACTTACAGGAGAGAAGCAGGCTCTGGATAGATACAAATATGCAGAGAAAGGCGCTTCTAAGTGCAGTATGTCAGAAATTTTATTAAAAGGCATTGGTAAAAACACTTACAGGATTACGGAGTAAACAGGCTCATTAATGTATATAGTCCTCCTGAGGTGGTCTTTCCTGCCACTGTGCCAACCAGCACTTGCAGGAACCGAGAGTCTGGAGGAGCAAGATGACTATCTTTCTCTAGGGAAGACCATCTCAGGAGGACTTTATACATTGATGAGCCTGCTTACGCCGTAATCCTGTAAGCGTTTTTAACCGTTGCCTTTTAATAAAATTGCTGACATACTGCAATTAGAAACGCCTTTCTCTAGATCAGTGGTCAGTACTATTCAATTTTTAGCTTTAAAGTACAGGGTTCCAATTCCAACAATGCCTACATATTGCTTCCATTACCTCCTTTACCTCCTTTTCCTTCATGTTTAAATGGGTAACATAGCAATATGACAGCCAATCTTCCCATTTTCGGATGGTTAGTAGGGTGCTTTTGACAGCCAATTCTGATTTTTCGGACAGCAAAAGCTGGACGTGCAGACTATAACATTTTTGTCGGATGTAAACTCAACACCCGATTTTCATTTAGTTAGTACAGTTTTTGTACCAAAAAATCGTAAGTGCAAGACTACGCATGCTCAGAAACGAAAAAATACATACAAAACTGTTCAACACATTACGCCACTTCTGACGTTGAATTCGGTCGTACGAGAATTTTCTTATTGTTAGTATGCTCTCTTCACTTTTGACATGAGACAAGCATCCAACAAAAAATGGACATTCTGTCATCCGAAAATCTAAGCGTGTGTACAAGGCTTTAGTGTAGTGGGTGTGTAGACATTTATTAAATGAAGACAATTAGCAACTCACATAAAATAAGACAAATTATGCTTTTCATGGTTCTCAAAAGGATTCCCAACTGGGGAGGACACCAAGGAAACTATCACAATGGATACACTGGTTATGGTCTGAATGGAACCTGCAATAGTTAAGAGAGACAGCCAAGTGCAGCAAGGTGGAGAGGTGGACCCAGCATGCAATAATTGGCAACTCACAGTGTGTGGATGATCTCATGCATTACAGCAGCTGAGAGGATGAGGCATCCAGGATCCCAAGATAGAGCTGCTGTTGCAAGGAGTGGAGTGTGGTAGGTGGGGTAACCTGGCAACCTTAGGACAGGAAGCAGCAAATGTAGATCAATGCTTACTGCCATCAGAGGCTCTGCTTGTGAGATTCCTTCACTCTCTATGTTGCTCCTAGCTGCTGTTGCATGCTCACCACCATCATGTACAATACAGGATTTATCGCTCTGCGTTGTACATGATGGCACCAAGGGACCAACCACAGAATGGAGCTTTGGGGAGAAGAGGCAACACTGGAGCCAGCTGGGGTGGGCAATAGGGTAAGTAAACTTGTATGTTCCTGTAAGTGTAACCCTAGACATAATAATATAAGAGTATATATAAGAGTATTTAAAAGCTGAGAAACATATTTTCTCCTTTTTTTTTTATTATTCTTTATTATTCTCTTCTTTTATATAAACAAAGAAAACCACTAAAATCTCACCCTTTTTCCCTCCTTCAAAATCCCCCCCCGAAGCCTCTCTTTCCCCTATATTTCTATTGCCCTATGATTGACCTGTATTCATCCGTTTTCCTAAATTCCTCCCATTTTCCCCATATACTTAGATATCTGTCTAGGTTGTCTTCTCCCATATATATGGTTTCTTCCATGGTCCTCATCCGTTCAACTCTTTCCACCCACTCTTTCATTGTTGGAGCTTCTACGGTCCTCCACAATCTCGGGATCAGACCCTTCGCTGCATTGAGAAGGGACGGGACCAGTGTCTTTCTATACTGTCTTATTGGAGCTTGTGTAGCATGAAATAAACATTCCCATGGTTCCTCTTTGACTTGTACTCCCGAGATACTCTTGATCTTCTCAAGAATCCCTTTCCAATATTTCCTTATTTTTGGGCACTCCCACCAAAAGTGCGCCAGGGTACCTTCCTTACCACATGCCCTCCAGCAGTCGTGTGAGTTCTCTATTCCTACCTTTCTCATCCTCTGTGGTCCTAAGTACCATCTCGCGGTAAATTTATAATTCATCTCCTTTGTTTCCTGGTCTCTTGCGGAGGAACTAATTAAGTTGAGGATCTTCTTTTTCCCCGTCTTGCCCTCTGGGATATTCCCTAGTTCTATTTTCTCCTTTTTTGAGCACCACCTCTTCAAAACTTGCAATCGCCTTTGAATGCTAATTGTAACATGAAAAATGTTTCTAAAATCTAATGTAAAGCAGGTGATTCCTTTAAACGCTAATAGAAAGTGGATATGTAGGATACCTGCTACAGAGGAAGAGGTCCCAAACAAAACACCTGTGATCCTGTGGGTGTGGTCTCGGCGTGCAAACCGAGAATGGATAGAGAAAATTCCAGAAAGCCGCACTCCAAAAAAGGCTTCTTTATTGTAGATAAAAATCCATACAGTACACAGATAGAGCAAAAAAGCTAACGCGTTTCACGCCCTTCTCACAAGCGCTTACTCATAGCAGTAAGCACTCGTGAGAAGGGCGTGAAACGCGTTAGCTTGTTTGCTCTATCTGTGTACTGTATGGATTTTTATCTACAATAAAGAAGCATTTTTTGGAGTGCGGCTTTCTGGAATTTTCTCTAGCTAATAGAAAGTGGATTGCTCTGAATGTTAATTGTAAAGTGGACATTGTTAATTCAGTTAATTCAGTGCTCCGAATGTGAATTGTAAGGTGGACAATTAATTTGAACTCTAATGAAAAGTGGATGACCCCTCTGAAATCTAATGTAAAATGAACCATTCAGTGGACCTCTAAGGTAAAGTGGACCTTTTATCTGAACTTTAATGTAAAGTGAACAACTTCCCTGACCTCTAAGGTTAATGTAAAATATGTGGAGAGACAAAAATACTGCACCATCTTCATTTTCCTCAGAAGGGCAGCATTTTTCTCCTCACCCCCTGCTGGACATCGGCTTTCCTTCTCACCCTCCACTGGGCACCGTTCCCCTTTTTCTATCTGAGCACTGTAGTTCCCCCACTGGACACTATTCCTCCCCACTTTCTGCTAGGTACTACTGTTCTCTCCCACTCCTGCTGAGCACTATTGTTTCTCCCAAACCCCCACTTGGGCCAAAAAAGCTTTTAGTTCATGAGAATAGAAATTTGCATCTGTAAATGTGCATTATACATAAATAAGCATTGTTTTCATAACTGGGGGGGGGGGGATGTAAAAAAAATGTAAAAAATTTTTCTTTGACGTTCTACATTTTATGGGTTGGTGACCCCCCCCCAGCATAAAGCTGTTCACCTACAACAAAGGACTCACACTATGGCCTTAGCAGCCTGCCATCTTTCTTTATTATATTTATTAGATGGGGAAAAAAACTCACCTCTTATCTGGACAATGACATCCTCACTCTTCTTAGAAATGTTGGTTGCAGATCTCACTTCACAGGAATAATTCCCAGAATCCTCCAGCTGGGCGGACTGGACTCCATATTGATCTGATGAACTGAAGTCCTGAACATTTCGTCCATCTCTGTAGAAAGCAAACTGTAGTTCTGTCCTCTGTCTGAGCGGACTGAGACTTGTGTTACATATCAGGGTCATGTCATCTCCTTCTACCGTATTATATTGGGTTCCTATGATTCTTGGATTTACAAACAGCTCTGAAGAAATACAAACCCAAGAGGAAAAATATAAATGCTTTTCCATGTACAAGTACAACGGGTGAGCAACCAGCATGCTATGGGACCCCTGATACAGGGTGAGTATGCAGAGCAACACGGGTTTAGTGTTAGGGGTTAGTTTAGAGGTTTTGTTAGGTTTGTATTAGGCTTAGGGTTCAATTTTTTGGGGAATCACATACTGAGGGTAAATATTAAAGTGGTTGTAAACCTCAGACATGAAAAATAAACAAAACATACCTCTCTATATTGTGTACTTGTCTCAATTTAGAGCACCTGAAGCTTCCTGCTGTCCTCCAGGGGAGGTGGGACAGGAAGGTGAATGCTTATGCCGGCCATACATTGGTCGAATTGCGAACAAATTTTCTTTCGAAAATCATTATTAAAAATTTTTGTTCGAATTTTGGACCATTACTGGGCTGGGTCGATTAACCACTTCAGCCCCGGAAGGTTTTGCAGCTTTAGGACCAGAGCACTTTTTGCGATTTGGCGCTGCGTCGCTTTGACTAACAATTGCGCGGTCGTGCGATGTTGTACCCAAACAAAATTTGCGTCCTTTTTTCCCACAAATAGAGCTTTCTTTTGGTGGTATTTGATTGCCTCTGCGTCATTTCTTATCGCCGCTATAAACAAAAGAAGAGCGACCATTTTGCAAAAAAACCCAAATTTCTTACTTTTTGCTAAAATTCAAATCCAAAAAAAAAATATAAAAAAACATTTTTTTTCACCGTTTTTGGCCGATTTATATAATTCCTCATATTTGCGATAAAAAAAATTGCAATCGGCGTTTATTGATTGGTTTGCGCAAAAGTGGCCGCGTTTACGGATGGTGAGAATTCATTTCTGGGGTTTTTATTTTTTTTTTTTTTTTTACTAGTAATGGCGGCGATCTGCAATTTTTAGCGGTAATGCGATATTGGGGGGGACATGTCGGACCATTTTGACACTTTTTTGGGACCAATGACATTTATTCAGCGATCAGAAATTTAAATGTCCACTGATTACTGTATAAATGTCATTGGCAGTGAAGGGGTTAACCTGGGGGGGCGATCTAGGGGTTAACTGTGTTCCCTGGGTGTGTTCTTACTGTGGGGGGGTTGGGCTAACATGGGCATGAGAGATCTAACTGATCCCAGTGACAGGGATCAGTAGATCTCTCATGCCCCACTGACAGGGCGGGGAACCGCCGTGTTTACATCGGCGGTTCCCCATTCTTTTGTCTTTTGCCGCTCATCGCGGCTCGCCGGCGGACATCGGGTCCGCCCGAGCCGCGGGCACACTCCTCAGGAGTGCAGCGGGGGCGCGCGCGCGCCGCCGGCGGCGCGCGCGCCCCCTAGTGGGCAAAATGCGAATCGCCGCCTATTTACGTCGATTCGCGCCCAGCTCCCCGACTGCCGCCGTGAAAAGACGGCGCGCGGTCGGGAAGTGGTTAATATGCAGCTTTTGAATTTGAGTGATTGGGCATGTTGGAATTTTTTTTGAATTTCTAATCAATGATGGGAGAATCATGCAAAAGATTCCCAGCCACAAAATTTATTTTCTGTTGCAACATGAGGTGAAATGAAAGGCTTGGTTGGTCGAATTCCGAAATCAATGGTGGCACCATTGGATTGCAAAATGCACGAAATTTCTGATTTTTGAAAGAAAATTTGCTCAAAATTCGACCCATGTATGGCCTGCATTAGATTGGAGCACAAGGGGTGAAGACTTTGCTGATGAAGAGTGTCCTGGAGAGCTAAGGAGAAGCTTCTACCAATGGACATTGCAGGAAGTTCTGATGGCTCATCTAAGGGGTACAGTACGTGTGCTGAACTGAAGCTGTTCTACAGTCTAAATAATATAGAGCTCTGGTCTTGCTTAAAGTTATTTTCTCTCTGTTGACTGTCAGCAGAAAAGTCTGCGCTTTTCTTCCTTTGGGTATCCTGTGCCCCATTTCCTCTCTCCCTGACTTATTTAGTCGTATATTAAAGCGGATCTTCACTGTATGAGCACCACAAACCAAAAACACTATTTCATTCATTTTTAATATTCAAAGCAAACTCTTCTATCCATCCATGGCCATCTTGAGTAAGGGCAAATGATTCATGTACCATTTACTTCCTGGAATCCATCCGCCCTTAGCTCAAGCATTCAGGCAGGAGAGTGTGCTTAGCTGAGAAAACTCCTTTGCTCCCCTCCTGAAGACTCCTGGGTTACTTAAAAAGTAACCAAGTTGTTGACCATTCTGAAGACTGAGATGTATGACATAATTTACCTAGGCAAGAAACCAGTGAAGTTCCACTTAGAAACTCTACTGAACTGTCCTAAAGTGACTGGTACCCAATTTCTTTGCACCTCAAAATAAGTCAATGAACCAACCCTGGATCATTCAATGCCCACCACGCCACTTGGGGGCCCAAAGTTCCTACAGGGGATACAGTAAGGGGGTGCTACATCCCAAGCAGTTTATCCATCTGTTTTTTTAGGGACTATTACAGCGCAGACTGGACATTATTACTACGTAAATTTGAAGTTAGATGATGGCTCATTAACCACTTGCATACTGGGCACTTAAACCCCCCTCCTGCCCAGACCAATTTTCAGCTTTCAGTGCTCTTACACTTTGAATGACAATTAGTCATGCAACACTGTACCCATATGATTTTTTTATTCTTTTTTCATACAAATAGAGCTTTCTTTTGGTGGTATTTAATCACTTCTGTGTTCTTTATTTTTTACGCTATAAGGCCTCATACACACGGGCGTTTTGCACGCCGGCGTTTGTAGGCGTTTTTTGCAGCTCTCCATGTTATTCAATGACCTTCTAAAAACGCCGGCGTTAGTGAGCAGTAGAGGGCGTCGGCGTTAGTGAGCTGTTTTTAGAACGCGGGACCATCGCGTTCTGTAGCTGTAGCGTTTTGGCGTTTTTTTGACGCCAATCAGCAAAACGCTCACTAACGCCCGCTAACGCCGTACCGGCGTTAACAAGCGTTTTTTGACGCCGGCATTTTTAGGTTGAAAAATAGCAGAGGACTGATTTTTTTTTAAAAAACGCCTATTGACGCCGACGCTCACTAACGCTCGCTAACGCCGATGCAAAACGCCGCAAAAAACGCCGATTTTTTAAAAAACCTCGGACCTGGCGTTTTGCTTATTTATTATAAAACGCCCGTGTGTATGAGGCCTAAATGAAAAAAAGACCATTTTGAAAAAAAAAAAACACATTTTTATTTGTTTTTGTTATCAAATTTTGCTAATTTTTCTTCATAAATTTTGGCCAAAATTTATACTGTTACATATCTTTGGTAAAAATAACCCAAATTAGTGTATATTATTTGGTCTTTGTGAAAGTTAGAGAGTCTACAACCTATGGTGCAAATTACTGAAAATTTATCACACCTGATCACACCTGATATACTGAGAGCCTATCTAATTTCTTGAGACACTAACAAGCCAGTAAAGTATAAATGCCCCCAAAATGGCCCCTTTTTGGAAAGTAGATATTCCAAGGTATCTAGTAAGAGGTATGGTGAGTTTTATGAAGTTGTAATTTTTTCCTACAATTCTTTGCAATATGAAGATTTTTTTCCCCCCACAAAATTGTCATTGTAACAGGTTATTTCTCTCACATGGCATATGCATACCCCACATTACAACTCAAAACACAATCTACTACTCCTCCTGAGTGTGGTGATACCACATAAGTAGAGTTGAGCGAACACCTGGACGTTCGGGTTCAGAGGGTCCGAACGAACTTTGGAAAAAAGTCCGGGTTCGGCACCGAACGTTGCCCGAACGTTATCCCGGACCCCGAACACCATTGAAGTCAATGGGGGCCCGAACTTTTAGGCACAAAAATGGCTGTAACAAAGTCCTGGAAAGTCCTAGAGGTCTGCAAAAGGAAGTAAAATGGGGGTAAGAGTAGGGCAAGTGCCCTACAAAAAAATGGGGATAGGGAAAATAAATTAAAATCAAATAAAAAAAATGGGAAGGGGGTGGATGTGGAGTAGGAGCCTAGAGGTTGACTAGGCCATGACCATGGCAGTGTAGGTGGAAGTGGCGGTGGTCGAGGAGGAGGAGGAGGTAGCCAACACTGTATTTCTTTTTTTGTTTGTTTATAATTGGGGTAGCCCCCAAAATATTGAGGCCTATTCAAAAAAAGAAGTATATGAATGGCTGTGTGAGTCCGGTCTAAATGTTTATTCTGCACAAGGTACAGACAAGTCTTGTGGGATCCATGCCTGATTCATTTTAATAAAGGTTAGCTTGTCCACGTTGGCTGTGGACAAACGGCTGCGCTTGTCTGTGATAACGCCTCCTGCCGTGCTAAACACACGTTCAGAGAATACACTGGCTGCAGGGCAGGCCAGCACCTCCAAGGCATAAAGGGCAAGCTCAGGCCATGTGCCCAATTTGGAGACCCAGAAGTTGAATGGGGCAGACCCATCAGTCAGTACGTGTAGGCGTGTGCACACATACTCTTGCACCATGTTGCTGAAATGCTGCCTCCTGCTAAGACGTTGTCTATCGGCTGGTGGTGCTGTTTGTTGTGGCGGGCTGCTGACAAAGCTTTGCCACATTTCGGCCATGCTAACCCTGCCTTCTGAGGTGCTGGCGGTGGCACAGCTGCGTTGGTGGCCTCTTCCTCCTCCTTTGCTTTCGCCTT
>BLSH010274779.1:111140-121452 GCA_018402905.1 Glandirana rugosa
GAAACAATGTTATTATTTCCGTACTTCTTTGAATTACCATCCATTTATACTATGTATTTTGCCACCGTCCATTTGAATAATTTTTTATCACCATTCACTCGCTCTTATTACCACAGGCTTACCATAGCTTCTTTGATTTAAATGAAACCATGGACTCACTGACTTTGATTTCAGTTCCTGATTTTATATTTAAGTTTTAGCTCTATCAGCCCCTGTCCGCACTCATCTCGCCCCGAGTGATCCGCTTCCTAGCTCTGCTTGGACTATTAAAAATGGCCGACATTGAACTTCCTGGTGCCTGATGAAAGAGCGCGGTCACGTCTTGTTGTGTGAACCGCACGCTCAGAAACGCGTCGCACTTTTGATGACGTCACGCCGCCGCGACACTCCACAGTGAGCTCTGATCGTCCAGTCCAGCGTCTTGCCGGCTACAGACCACAGATACATCTCCTGACTGTACTCGATGCTTCCTGGTGGGGATGGTGAGCTGCTGACGTTCCCTCTTGGGACCACTTACATGCACTTTTAATAGATGCCTTTGTGAGTTGCCATGCTCGAGATTTTAAAGATGTTATTAAAATGTTTTACAGTCTGCATGTAGAAGCGCCTCTGTCCTTGTTTGTTTTTCACAGTGGCCAGCGGCTTCCCCACTAGAGTGCAGCTTCTACCTGTGGACTGGTGCTTCCCTCTCTGTTTCTCCCCTCCCCCTCCATTCCCTGTGCCTTACCACTGGTATTGTAAGTATTGGAGAGTTCCTTTCCACACTGTGCGCCTTTTTCCTTGTTATCCTCAAAAAAGATTACGTCCTGGTAACCTAATGACAACTGAAGAGGAAGAGGAGGGTAAGAAGGCGCCAGCCTGGTCCAGCCTTGAAGTCCTGCAGAGATTCCACATCCCAAAAAAACTCAATCGGTGATGTCGGCATCAGGGGCTTCATAGCTGATAATCTATGACTGATTAATTTTTATGAAAGTCAAACAGTCCACGGAGTCTGTGGACAGATGCGTTCTATGATCAGTCACGAAACCTCCTGCAGCACTGAATGCCCATTCTGAAAGCACGCTGGATGCAGGGCAGCCCAACAACTCAATAGCATACTGGGCAAGTTCTGGCCAGTGGTCTATTCTCATGACCCAGTAAGCCAGTGGATCATCAGCTGGAAAGCTCTCCATCTCTGTTTTGGCCCCGAGGTAATCATCCACCATGTGATGGAGACGCTGCCGATGGGATGTGGAAGCTGACAGTAAAAATAAAAACAGAACAGCAGTGGCTACTAAGTGCAGTATGGATATATTTATTGACGATAAAAACAAGTAGGTAATGCACTCACAAGAGTAAATGATGAATCAGCATGGTAGCAGGTAGCTGGGTCATCCACTCAATCCCGGGTGAGGATACCAGCTGGGACGTCCGCTGCACTGTAGCCAGAGCCGGGTGCGCTGGTGTATTCCAGGGTTTCCAGGGAGCTGGGAATGGTGCATGAGATGAACACAGGAGCTGGATGATGTTGTCACTTCATAGTTCACGTAAAACGGGGGTAGCGCATCATCCGGCTTAGTTAGCTGCCATGTTGGAAGAGGGCTATCTTATATGCTGGCTAATACATGGGTGTGGGGCAAAGCTGTACTAACCACTATACTGATGGAGAACATGTAGGACTGCAAGGCTCAGCAAGGCTATGAATCACTAAGGGGAGTATGGAGCATAGTGCTAACAATAAGGGCTCTTTCACACATACGGACCGTTTGGGTCCGCCTGTCAGTTTTTCAGGTGGACCCAAACGGACGCTCCATGTACTTCTATGGAGTGGCGGATGTCAGTGGAGACATGTCTGCTGACACCCGAACCGATCTGCTCCGATCTGCCAGAAACAGACGGATGGAAGCCCTATCCGCCAGACAGTCCGTGCTCATCCGATTCTCCATAGAGGAGAATGGAGCTCTGACAGGTCAGTCTCTGCAGAGACTGTCCTGCCATCCGTCGGCTCAGCGGGGATAAATGGATGGATCCCCGCTGAGCAGCGGAGCCCGTCAAAATGGGCTCCGCATGTGTGAAAGAGCCCTTATGCATACCTAAACTGTTACATATTCAATCACTGGACTGAAAACAAACAAATCAGCCTGATAGATAAGACTGAATGTATGAGAGACAGCAATCAAAAAAGATTTTTTTGAAAATCAATACAAAAATACAAAAAATGATCAAATGGGTTGAGAAAAAAGTTATATATCGAGAACATACAAAGAATATATATAAAAGAAATAAAAATTAATAATAAAATGAGAAATTGTGGGAAATTTCTGTGGCTAGTGTAAAACTATATATACAGTATCTCACAAAAGTGAGTACACCCCTCACATTTTTGTAAATATTTTATTCTATCATTTATATTTAAATTCTATTTATTCTATTAAATTCTATTTATTTATTCTTTCATGTGACAACACTGAAGAAATGACACTTTGCTACAATGTAAAGTAGTGAGTGTACAGCTTGTATAACAGTGTAAATTTGCTGTCCCCTCAAAATAACTCAACACACAACCATTAATGTCTAAACCACTGGCAACAAAAGTGAGTACACCCCTAAGAGAAAATGTCCAAATTGGGCCCAGAGTGTCAATATTTTGTGTGGCCACCATTATTTTCCAGCACTGCCTTAACCCTCTTGGGCATGGAGTTCACCAGAGCTTCACAGGTTGCCACTGGACTCCTCTTTCACTCCTCCATGAGGATATCACAGAGCTGGTGGATGTTAGAAACCTTGCGCTCCTCCACCTTCCATTTGAGGTTGCCCCACAGATGCTCAATAGGGTTTAGGTCTGGAGACATGCTAGGCCAGTCCATCACCTTTACCCTCAGCTTCTTTAGCAAAGCAGTGGTCGTCTTGGAGGTGTGTTTGGGGTTGTTATCATGTTGGAATATTGCCTCGTGGCCCAGTCTCTGAAGGGAGGGGATCATGCTCTGCTTCAGTATGTCACAGTACATGTTGGCACTCATGGTTCCCTCGATGAACTGTAGCTCTCCAGTGCCAGCAGCACTCATGCAGGCCCACATCATGACACTCCCACCATGCTTGACTGTAGGCAAGTCACACTTGTCTTTGTACTCCTCATCTGGTTGCCGCCACACATGCTTGACACCATCTGAACAAAACAAGTTTATCTTGGTCTCATCAAATCACAGGACATGGTTCCAGTAGTCCATGTCCTTAGTCTGCTTGTCTTAAGTAAACTGTTAGCGGGCTTTCTTGTGCTTCATCCTTAGAAGAGGCTTCCTTCTGTGATGACAGCCATGCAGACCAATTTGATGCAGTGTGCGGCATATGGTCTGAGCACTGACAGGCTGATCCCCCACCCCTTCAACCTCTGCAGCAATGCTGGCAGCACTCATACATCTATTTCCCAAAGACAACCTCTGGATATGGCGCTGAGCACGTGCAGTCAACTTCTTTGGTTGACCATGGCGAGACCTGTTCTAAGTGGAACTTGTCCTGTTAAACTGCTGTATGGTCTTGGCCACCGTGCTGCAGCTCAGTTTCAGGGTCTTGGCAATCTTCTTATAGCCTAGGCCATCTTTTTGCGGAGCAACAAATCTTTTTTTCAGATCCTCAGAGAGTTCTTTGCCATGAGGTGCAATGTTGAACTTCCAGTGACCAGTATGAGAGAGTGAGAGCGATAACACCAAATTTAACACACCTGCTCCCCATTCACACCTGAGACCTTGTAACACTAACAAGCCCCATGACACCGGCGAGGAAAAATAGCTAATTGGGCTCAATTGGGACATTTTCACTTAGGGGCGTACTCACTTTTGTTGCCAGCAGTTTAGACATTAATGGCTGTGTGTTCAGTTATTTTGAGGGTACAGCAAATGTACACTGTTATACAAGCTGTACACTCATTACTTTACATTGTAGCAAAGTGTCATTTCCCCAGTGTTGTTACATGAAAAGATATAATAAAATATTTACAAAAATGTAAGGGGTGTACTCACTTTTGTGAGATACTGTACGCATAAAAAATTTATACTGGATACTAAGAACTATATGAAATGTATCATACATAAAAGTACATTAAGTTAAATTAATTAAATCAATAAATGGATTCTATCTTATATAAAGAGTATAAAAAGATTAATTCATTCATAAGTGGGGTCAGATTAATATGCATGTGGGCACATGACCACACCCACACACTCACAAGAGGTGACCCCAAAAACTATATAGAGGTAAAAAGGAAAAATATATAATTTTATATATATATATATATATATATATATATATATATATATATATATATATATATATACATATATACACACACACATACATGTACTAGCACGAAAGTGTAAAAATCTTATGACAAGGAGTAGGCGCATATGGTATTTCAGAAGTGTATTGATTTCTATATCCGCATTCATGCCTCCAGACGAAAGGGTATCAAGGTTAAAAATCCAAAAATTCTCTCTTTCCCAGAGACGCTTGTATTGCTCGGCCATAGGAAGACTCTTAGGAATGAACTCTATTACCCAGACACGTAGTCCTAGGGAGCATTGAGCATGGAATTCCAAAAAGTGTCTTGGGACACTATGTTGGTTGGAACCTTGGTCAACAAGGTTCCAGTGCTCTCCAAACCTGTTCCTCAGAGTATGGATGGTGCGGCCTACATACAGTAATACACCAATACATTCCTTTGATTTAAAAAAAAATCTCAGAGTGGCACTAGTAGTCTGGGATAGAGGTTTAATGTGACTGGGAGCTATCCGAGCTTTCAGATTCCTTGCCTGTCTATAGGATACTTTTGGTTGTTCAGGTATTACCTATTTAAGCAAGGGATCCTCGGTCAGGATAGGCCAATGTTTTTTTGAAAATATGTTCCATCCTCCTGAACTTGGTATGAAACTGCATAGTGAAATGCAGAGGTTGTGTAGTGGAGTTATATTTCCCGGCTCTATCCCCCAAAACATTTGACTGAAGATGATGTTGAAATGCTTCATCGACAAGGGAATCAGGGTAACCTTTGTCAATAAACGTTTGTCGCATAAGCTGACCGTGGGTGTGATAATCCTGTTCACATGTACAGTTATGCGTTAAGTGACAAAACTGGCTTTTGGGGATGTTCCTCACCCAACGTGGGTGATGGCAACTTTTGTAGTGTAAGAGTTGCCGGCTGTCGGTTTATTGTAGTTTTATGGGGCATATTAGGTTATCATGATAGTAGGGTTCTAAATCAAGGATGGCTAATTTGTGTGGGTCTGTGACAAAGGTGAAGGTTAAACCCATAGTGTCATCATTACAATGTTGGACAAATGAAGAGGTGGAGGCTGTCCCAGATGATAACCACATCATCTATGTACTGCCCATAAAATACTAGGTGAGAGGCATAAAGATTGTTAGCCCAAATGTAACGATGTTCCCAGTGGCCCATAGTCAAGTTGGCATAGCTGGGGGCAAAATTTGCCCCCATAGCTGTGCCATTCGTCTGAATATAGAAGTCACCATTGTGTTCAAAATAATTGTGTGTAAGACAATATTCTATAGCTTCCAACAGAAAATGAGCCTGGCGAGCATTGAGACCCAGGTCCTGATTTAGGTAAAACTGGGGTATAGATGTATACAGGGAGGTTACATCTAAAGACAGCCAACAGTAAGAGGTCTCCCATGAGTATTCTCTCAACAGTTGAAGCAGGTGAATACTGTCCTGCCTACCGTCCTTGCTTAAAGAGGTAAAACCTGAACAACCAAAAGTGTCCTATAGACAGGCAAGGAATCTGAAAGCTCAGATAGCTCACAGTCACATTAAACCTCTATCCCAGACTACTAGTGCCCCCAGTATAGTGGTTAGTACGGCTTTGCCCACAACCATGTATTAGCCAACATGGCCCCTAGCTAAGCCTGAAGAAGGATCATGGATGATCCGAACGCACGCTACCCCCGTTTTACGTGAACCCGGAAGTGATGACATCATCCAGCCCCTGTGTTCATCTCACCCTCCGCCCCCAGCTCCATGGAAATGCTGAAATCCACCAGCGCACCCGGCTCTGGCTACAGTGCGGCAGACGTCCCAGCTGGTATCCTCACCCGGGATTGAGCAGATGACCCAGCTACCTGCTACCATGCTGATTCACCATTTACTCTTGTGATTGCATTACCTACTTGTTTTTATCTTCAATAAATTCACCCATACTGCACTTAGTAGGCGCTGCTGTTCTGTTTTTATCGTTGCCAAAGAGTCTGTCCTTGTTCTTCTCAGACTGCAGCCTCTGAGGACAGTTTTTATACAATTATACCTTCATCTACTGCCTACCACTATGGACTTTATGGGACTATTTATTATCCAGCCCTTCCTTGGGTTTTCTACCCCTCAGCCTTAATGAGAGAGTGCAGTGTGTATTTTTGTATTGCATATTGTGGAAGCTGACAGGCCTGGGCGGCGAGGACTAAAAAAATTATGAAATGCCTCACTTAGGTGGACGCCTTCTCCAACGCTCGTCTCTTGACCAACAGAAGATTTAAAAGAACGTTTTCCACGACACTGTAACCTACTGGAGTCGGGAAAAACATTCAATAAAATCCTCTTTAATGTGTCCTCAAGAGATTTTATCTTCTGCACTCTCTGTGAGGACGGGATTGTCAAGGAGGGATGCCAACCAGTAATCATCATTCTTCTTTATGCCATGTATTGTTGGTTCCTTCCACAGGCTTTGAAACATGAGGTTGTCCATGCGCCTCAAATTTGCTGAGGCTTGAGAAGCAGACTCCTCGGGGTCACTCATAATTACAACATCTGGAACTTCCTCCTCCCAGCCACGTACTACTCCCAAGGGTCCTGGGGTTGGAAAGCCATCACTAACAAATTGACGCATGTCTTCTTCTTCTTCAAAGCCTGCAAAAGTGCCAGAATCCTCCTCCATATCCTCCTCCGCTCTCTCCTCCTGTGTGTTCTGTGACATAGGAATTAGGGTTGTCCCTATCGGTGCCGATACCTAGCATTTGCACGAGTACTTGTACTCGTGCAAATGCTCCCGATGCCTCATCAGATACTTGGACACTAGGATGGGGGGCTTAGCACAGAGGAGGACACAGCGGGGAGGATACAGAGACACTCAGGGATGATCGGTGCAGCGGTGGGGGAAATTACAATCAGCGATCTCCCCTCCGCTGCATTCAGCTGCTTTATTGAAAGCTGCACAGGGAGAGTGTCCCTGTATCCTCCGCTGTGTCCTCCTCTGTGCTACTCTGCTCCCCCCTCCTCCTCTGGTTCCCGTGTCCACCTCTGAGTTCTCCTCCAGTCCCCCCCCCTCCGGTCCCGATCTGTACTCCCCTAGTCCCCATCTGTACTCCTCCGCTCCCCCCCCTCCGGTCCCGATCTGTACTCCTCCGGTCCCCCCCCCTTCCCTCCGATCCCCTCTGTTCTCCCTTTGTCCTGGGATTGTTCAGGGTGGAGAGCGGAGGAAAGAGCCAGTAAATCTGTCATTTACCGGCTCTTTCCTTTTCTGAATGAACAGAGTCAGTGACTCTGTCCATTCATAACTGAGCATTGTAAACTGTGTGTTACGATGTCTCCGTTTATGAATGGAGAGGAGCCGCTGTCTCCTCTTCATTCATCTTCAGTGCAGCTGAGAAAGGGACTGGGGAATCTCTATCCTCAGCCCCTTTCTCCCTGTCTCAAAGGGGAGATGTTGGGGGTCTCTTTAGAACCCTGACATCTCACCAAAGCCCCCCCCAACAGGGGTGATAAAAAAAAAACGCAAAAAAAAAATTTAAAGTAAAACTCCCAAAAAAAAAAGAAAGCGTTGTAAAAAAACTATAAAAAAATTAATTGTAAAAAATAAAATAGTGAAAAAAAATTTAATTAAAAACTACTGACAGTCCATGCCTCATCAGCGCCACCTATCATTGCCCATCAGTGCTGCATATCAGTACCACTGTCACATGACATTAAAAAAAAGTATCGGTAATCGGTATCGGCGAGTACGTGAAAAAAAGTATGGGTACTCGTACTCTGTCTTAAAAAAGTGGTATCGGGACAACCCTAATAGGAATGATGGTGTCTGGATAAAGTATGTTGTGCCGTACTCACACAGGTACTCATTGACGGCCCTCTGCTGCATGTATAGCCACTGCAGCATTGCTAAAGTCGAGTTCCACCTGGTGGGCATGTCACGAATCAGGCGAGTTTATGGGCAGGTGGAATTCCTGCTGACTTTCAGCCAACTGAGCACTGGCTGTGTATGATCGCCTGAAATGGCTACAGACTCTTTTGGCCAGCTTTAGCACATCTTGCAACCCTGGGTATGTATTTAGGAAACACTGCACCACCAAATTGAGGAAATGTGCCAGGCATGGCACATGTATCAACTTTACCTGTCTAAGGGCGGACAGCAGGTTTGAGCCATTATCGCACACCACCATTCCTGGCTCCAGCTGGCATGGTGTGAACCACCTTTGGGCCTGTCCCTGCAGAGCTGCAAGAAAGCTGCAAGAATCTCTGGTCCAGTGTGCTTCCTGTCCCCTAGACACTTCAGCTAAAGCACTGCATGGCACTTTTAAGCTTGGCTCATGGAATAGCCCTTTTGAACGCTTAGCGAGTACCTGATGTTCATAGGACAATTCTGCAGAGGAGGGCATGGAGGTGGCAGAGGAGGAGGAGGGGGAGGAGGGGGTAGAGCTCACAGGTCTGGCATCATCACCACCAGCTGTATGGAGATGTGGGGGCACAACAAGCTGCAGCACCAAGCCCTGTCCTGCATCCCTTCGAGTTGCAAGCAGTGTTACTCAGTGTGCTGTGAACAAAATATATTGTCCCTGCCCATGCTTGCTGGACCACATGTTATCAGTAAGGTGGATTTTACGGCTGACTGCCTTGCCAACGATGCCAGAACATTCCCTTCCACATGATGGTAGAGAGATGGAATGGCCTTACGTGAAAAGTAGTAGCGACTGGGAACCTGCCATTGTGGTACAGCACATTGTGCAAATTCACGGAAGGGGGCAGAATCCACCAGTCTGAAAGGCAAAAGTTGGAGAGCCAACAGCTTTGATAAGCTTGCATTTCGACGCTGGGCATGTGGGTGGCAGGGACTGTATTTTTTTTTCCGCTGCAGCAGATGGGGCAGAGAAATTTGCCAGCTACAGTCTACAGCTGGTGGTGTGCTGTTGGCAGATGTGCTGCTAGAACCTGGGACACCCTATGCTATACCATCATCCTTGTCAGTGGAGGCTGCTGAGAGGTAATGACTCCGTATAGCAGGGGCCGACTGAAGTGGGTAAGGAAGAGGAGGAGGAGGGAGAGATTTGTGCCCCTTTTGTGTGGCTTTTAGGTGCTCTTACCAATGGCTGAGTGGTTGGACGTTAAATGCCTTGTTAAGCACGTGGTACCCAAATGGCTGGTGTTTTTGCCACTTTGATGTGCCTGAGACACAGTTTTCAGAGAGCAACAGTGCGATCTGCTGCAGATGGACTGCACAATTGTCTCTGCTTGCGTGACAGAGGATGATGAGGATGAGGAAGGTTTAGTAAGACAGTCCAACACCTACTCTGCATGCTGTGGCTGGATAGCACGGGCAAACTCACTAAATAGAGGAAATGATGCCCTGCCTGAGGACTGACAACCACGTCCACCTTTGCCTTTGGACACATTTGTTGCTGTCTCCCTTACAGTGCTAAGGGAACGTCTGCCTCTACTTGTCCTCCCAGACATTATTGTGAGGGAGAGGGCGGTGCTTATTTGCAATTGTTAAGATGAAGTGGAAATCTGTATGTAGATGCCCTTTAACCGGTTCCCGACCGCGCGCCATGTTTTCACGGCGGCAGTCGGGGAGCCCTGCGCGAATCCCCGTAAATAAGCGGCGATTCGCATTTGGCCACCAGGGGACGCGCGCGCACCCACTGCACTCCTGGGGAGTGTGCCCGCGGCTCGGGCGGACCCGATGTCCGCCGGCGAGCCGCGATGAGCAGCTACAGGGAAAAGAACGGGGAACCGCCGATGTAAACACGGCGGTTCCCTGCCCTGTCAGTGGGGCATGAGAGATCTACTGATCCCTGTCACTGGGATCAGTTAGATCTCTCATGCCCATGTTAGCCCAACCCCCCCACAGTAAGAACACACCCAGGGAACACACTTAACCCCTTCACTACACCCTGCAGGTTAACCCCTTCACTGCCAATGACATTTATACAGTAATCAGTGGACATTTAAATTTCTGATCGCTGAATAAATGTCATTGGTCCCAAAAAAGTGTCAAAATGTTCCGACATGTCCCCCCCAATATCGCATTACCGCTAAAAATCGCAGATCGCCGCCATTACT
>BLSH010274802.1:6530-18257 GCA_018402905.1 Glandirana rugosa
AACAGATTATCATTCTAAAATCATCTCATACTGCAGTAGGGACAGGTTCCTGGCAATGCTGTGCGGGACAAATTATCGTTCTAAAATCATCTCATACTGCAGTAGGGACAGGTTCCTGTCGGTGCTGTGAGGGACAGATTATTGTTTTAAAATCATCTCATACTGCAGTAGGGACAGGTTCCTGTCAGTGCTGTGAGGGACAGATAGCATTCTTAAATAATCTCATACTGCAGTAGTGACAGGTTCCCGTCGGTGCTGTGAGGGACAGATTATCGTTCTAAAATCATCTCATACTGCAGTATGGACAGGTTCCTGGCGGTGTTGTGAGGGACAGATTATTGTTCTAAAATCATCTCATACTGGTGTAAGGAGAGGTTCCTGTTGGTGCTGTGAGGGACAGATTAGCGTTCTAAAATCATCTCATACTGCAGTAGGGACAGGTTCCTGGCGGTGCTGTGAGGGACAGATTATCCTTCTAAAATCATCTCATACTGCAGTAGGGATAGGTTCCTTTCGGTGACGTGAGGAACAGATTATTGTTCTTAAAATCATCTCATACTGGTGTAGGGAGAGGTTCCTGTCGGTGCTGTGAGGGACAGATTATCGTTCTAAAATCATCTCATACTGCACTAGGGACAGGTTCCTGTCGGTGCTGTGAGGGACAAATTAGCGTTCTAAGATCATCTCATACTGCAGTAGGGACAGGTTCCTGTCGGTGCTGTGAGGGACGGATTATCATTCTAAAATCATCTCATATTGCACTAGGGATAGGTTCCTGTCGGTGCTCTGAGGGACAGATTAGCGTTCTAAAATCATCTCATACTGGTGTAGGGAGAGGTTCCTGTCGGTGCTGTGAGTGACAGATTATCGTTCTAAAATCATCTCATACTGGAGTAGGAAGAGGTTCCTGTCGGTGCTGTGAGGGAAAGATTATCGTTATAAAATCATCTCATACTGCAGTAGGGACAGGTTCCTGCAGGTGCTGTGAGGGGCAGATTATCGTTCTAAAATCATCTCATACTGGAGTAGGAAGAGGTTCCTGTCAGTGTTGTGAGGGAAAGATTATCATTCTAAAATCATCTCATACTGCAGTAGGGACAGGTTCCTGCAGGTGCTGTGAGGGACAGATTATCGTTCTAAAATCATCTCATAATGCAGTAGGGATAGGTTCCTGTCGGTGCTGTGAGGGACAAATTAGTATTCTAAAATCATCTCATAATGGTGTAGGGAGAGGTTCCTGTCGGTGCTGTGAGGGATAGATTATCGTAATAAAATTATCTAATACTGGAGTAGGCAAAGGTTCCTGTCAGTGCTGTGAGGGACAGATTATTGTTCTAAAATCATCTCATACTGCAGTAGGGACAGGTTCCTGTCGGTGCTGTGAGGGTAGATAATCGCTCTAAAATAATCTCATACTGCAGTAGGGACAGGATCCTGTCGGTGCTGTGAGGGACAAATTAGCATTCTAAAATCATGTCATAATGGTGTAGGGAGAGGTTCCTGTTGGTGCTGTGAGGGATAGATTATCGTTCTAAAATCATCTCATACTGGAGTAGGGACAGGTTCCTGTCAGTGCTGTGAGGGACAGATTATTGTTCTAAAATCATCTCATACTGCAGTAGGGACAGGTTCCTGTCGGTGCTGTGAGGGTAGATAATCGCTCTAAAATAATCTCATACTGCAGTAGGGACAGGTTCCTGACGGTGCTGTGAGGGCCAGATTAGTGTTCTAAAATCATCTCATACTGGTGTAGAGAGAGGTTCCTGTCGGTGCTGTGAGGGACAGATTATCATTCTAAAATCATCTCATACTGCACTAGGGACAGGTTCCTGTCGGTACTGTGAGTGTCAGATTAGCGTTCTAAAATCATCTCATACTCCAGTAGGGACAGGTTCCTGTCGATGCTGTGAGGGACAGATTATCGTTCTAAAATCATCTCATAATGCAGTAGGGATAGGTTCCTGTCGGTGCTCTGAGGGACAGATTAGCGTTCTAAAATCATCTCATACTGGAGTTAAAAAGAGGTTCCTGTCGGTGCTGTGAGGGAAAGATTATCGTTCTAAAATCATCTAATACTGCAGTAGGGACAGGTTCCTGCAGGTGCTGTGAGGGGGCAGATTAACGTTGTAAAATCATCTCATACTGGAGTAGGGACAGGTTCCTGTCGGTGCTGTGAGGGACAGATTATCGTTCTAAAATCATCTCATAGTGGAGTAGGGACAGGTTCCTCTCCGTGCTGTGAGGGACAGATTATTGTTATAAAATCATCTCATACTGCACTAGGGACAGGTTCCTTTCGGTGCTGTGAGGGTCAGATTATCATTCTAAAATCATCTCATACTGGAGTAGGGACAGGTTCCTTGCGGGGCTGTGAGGGACAGATTATCGTTCTAAAATCATCTATTAAGGCAGTAGGGACAGGTTCCTGTCGGTGCTGTGAGGGACAGATTATCGTTCTAAAATCATCTCATACTGGAGTAGGGAGAGGTTCCTGTCGGTGCTGTGAGGGACAGTTTATCGTTCTAAAATCATCTCATACTGCAGTAGGGACAGGTTCCTGTCGGTGCTGTAACGGACAGATTATTGTTCTAAAATCATCTCATACTGCAGTAGGGACAGGTTCCTGTCGGTGCTGTGAGGGACAGATAGCATTCTTAAATAATCTCATACTGCGGTAGTGACAGGTTCCCGTCGGTGCTGTGAGGGACAGATTATCGTTCTAAAATCATCTCATACTGCAGTGGGGACAGGTTCCTGGCGGTGTTGTGAGGGACAGATTATTGTTCTAAAATCATCTCATACTGGTGTAGGTAGAGGTTCCTGTCGGTGCTGTGAGGGACAGATTATCGTTCTAAAATCATCTCATACTGCAGTAGGGACAGGTTCCTGTCAGTGCTGTGAGGGACAGATTAGCATTCTAAAATCATCTCATACTGCAGTAGGGATAGGTTCCTTTCGGTGACGTGAGGAACAGATTATTGTTCTTAAAATCATCTCATACTGGTGTAGGGAGAGGTTCCTGTCGGTGCTGTGAGGGACAGATTATCGTTCTAAAATCATCTCATACTGCACTAGGGACAGGTTCCTGTCGGTGCTGTGAGGGACAGATTAGCGTTCTAAAATCATCTCATACTACAGTAGGGACAGGTTCATGTCGGTGCTGTGAGGGACAGATTAGCGTTCTAAAATCATCTCATAATGCAGTAGGGATAGGTTCCTGTCGGTGCTCTGAAGGACAGATTAGTGTTCTAAAATCATCTCATACTGGTGTAGGGAGAGGTTCCTGTCGGTGCTGTGAGGGACAGATTATCGTTCTAAAATCATCCCATACTGGATTAGGAAGAGGTTCCTGTCAGTGCTGTGAGGGAAAGATTATCGTTCTAAAATCATCTCATACTGCAGTAGGGACAGGTTCCTGCAGGTGCTGTGAGGGGCAGATTATCGTTCTAAAATCATCTCATACTGGAGTAGGAAGAGGTTCCTGTCAGTGCTGCGAGGGATAGATTATCGTTCTAAAATCATCTCATACTGCAGTAGGGACAGGTTCCTGCAGGTGCTGTGAGGGGCAGATTATCGTTCTAAAATCATCTCATAATGCAATAGGGATAGGTTCCTGTCAGTGCTGTGAGGGACAGATTATCGTTCTAAAATCATCTCATACTGCAGTAGGGACAGGTTCCTGCAGGTGCTGTGAGGGACAGATTATCGTTCTAAAATCATCTCATAATGCAATAGGGATAGGTTCCTGTCAGTGCTGTGAGGGACAGATTATCGTTCTAAAATCATCTCATAATGCAATAGGGATAGGTTCCTGTCAGTGCTGTGAGGGACAGATTAGCGTTCTAAAATCATCTCATACTGGTGTAGGGACAGGTTCCTGTCGGTGCTGTGAGGGACAGATTATCGGTCTAAAATCATCTCATACTGGAGTAGGAAGAGGTTCCTGTTGGTGCTGTGAGGGAAAGATTATCGTTCTAAAATCATCTCATACTGCAGTAGGGACAGGTTCCTGCAGGTGCTGTGATGGGCAGATTATCGTTCTAAAATCATCTCATACTGGAGTAGGAAGAGGTTTCTGTCAGTGCTGTGAAGGAAAGATTTTCGTTCTAAAATCATCTCATACTGCAGTAGGGACAGGTTCCTGCAGGTGCTGTGAGGGACAGATTACCGTTCTAAAATCATCTCATAATGCAGTAGGGATAGGTTCCTGTCGGTGCTGTGAGGGACAAATTAGCATTCTAAAATCATCTCATAATGGTGTAGGGAGAGGTTCCTGTCGGTGCTGCGAGGGATAGATTATCGTTCTAAAATCATCTCATACCGGAGTCGGGACAGGTTCCTGTCAGTGCTGTGAGGGACAGATTATTGTTCTAAAATCATCTCATAATGCAGTAGGGATAGGTTCCCGTCGGTGCTCTGAGTGACAGATTAGCGTTCTAAAATCATCTCATACCGGTGTAGGGAGAGGTTCCTGTCGGTGCTGTGAGGGACAGATTATTGTTCTAAAATCATCTCATACTGGAGTAGGAAGAGGTTCCTGTCGGTGCTGTGAGGGAAAGATTATCGTTCTAAAATCATCTCATACTGCAGTAGGGACAGGTTCCTGCAGGTGCTGTGAGGGGCAGATTATCGTTGTAAAATCATCTCATACTGGAGTAGGGACAGGTTCCTGTCGGTGCTGTGAGGGACAGGTTATCATTCTAAAATCATCTCATAGTGGAGTAGGGACAGGTTCCTGTCCATGCTGTGAGGGACAGATTATTGTTATAAAATTATCTCATACTGCACTAGGGACAGGTTCCTGTCGGTGCTGTGAGGTTCAGATTATCATTCTAAAATCATCTCATACTGCAGTAGGGACAGGTTCCTGTCGGTGCTGTGAGGGACAGATTAGCATTCTAAAAGCATCTCATACTGGTGTAGAGAGAGGTTCCTGTTGGTGCTGTGAGGGAAAGATTAGCGTTCTAAAATCATCTCATACTGCACTAGGGACAGGTTCCTGTCGGTGCTTTGAGTGTCAGATTAGCTTTCTAAAATCATCTTATACTGCAGTAGGGACAGGTTCCTGTTGGTGCTGTGAGGGACAGATTATCGTTCTAAAATCATCTCATACTGGAGTAGGGAGAGGTTCCTGGCGGTGCTCTGAGTGACAGATTATCGTTCTAAAATCATCTCATACTGCAGTAGGGACAGGTTCCTGTCGGTGCTGTGAGGGACAGATTAGCGTTCTAAAATCATCTCACACTGGTGTATGGACAGGTTCCTGCTGCTGGTTTGAGCTTTGCATTTCTTGCACAAGAAATAAAAAGTGCATCTACATTGCTGTTTTAAAAAAAAAAGAATAATATTTTATTATATTTTTTTTTTAGTATTAATAAAAAGTGCTACCTAGTACTTTTGCACCTTGCTGTGCATTTCTTGCGCAAAAATAAAAAGTGCGTCTACATTGCTGGTTTAAAAATAAAAAAATATTCTAAATACTACATTTACTGGCAGCGATGCATTTCTTGCAGAAAAATAAAAAGTGCATCTACATTGCTGGTTTAAAATAAAAAGAATAATAATTTATTATTCTTTTTTTTATTATTAATAAATAGATGCTACATAGTACATTTGCGTCTAGAATGAGGAGAGCGTCAAATAAAGGACGTGGTCATGGTCGTGGTGCTGCTGGTGTTGGGGTTGTTGGTGAAGTTCCTGTTGCAAGGAGAGGACATGGTCGATTTGTGCCAGCTACACGCACAAGTGAAACACCTTCCTCCGGTGTGAGTAGCCGACAGAACCTTCAACGTTATATGGTAGGCCCGAATGCCGCTCAACGAATGGTTAGGCCAGAACAAGTACAATTGATAGTAGATTGGGTGGCTGACAATGCCTCCAGTTCCTTTACATTGTCTCCCACCCGGTCCCTTGATGAAAGCTCAGAGTTGGCACCTGAACCCCATGGCCATCTGTCTTTCACCTCAGCCCCTTGTAAATCAGCCAAGCAGTCTGAGCCCCAAGTCATGCAGCAGTCTCTTATGCTTTTTGATGACTCTGTTGGTGTGCTTTCAGTGGGCCATCCACATAGCCCTGCCCCAGAAGTGGAAGACATTGAGTGCACCAATGCCCAACCACTTCTGTTTTAGGATGAGGACATGGAAACACCACCACAGCACGTCTCTGATGATGACGAAACACAGGTGCCAACTGCTGCAGCTTTCCACAGTGTGCAGACTGGCAAGGAGGGCAGTGGTGAAGGGTGGGTGGAAGATGATGTGGAGGATGATGAGGTCCTAGACCCCACATGGAATGAAGGTCATGCGAGTGACATGTGCAGTTTGGAGGAAGAGGTGGTGGTCGCACAGAGGCACCAGCACAGCAAAAGAAGAAGCAGGTTGCAAAAGCGGAGCGACCGTCCCCTAGACAGTACGCCTGCTACTACCCACCACACCCAGGGACCTAGCACACCAAAGGCAGCTCAAAGGAGTTCCCTGGCGTGGCAGTTCTTCAGACAATGTGCTGACGACAAGACACGAGTGGTTTGCACGCTGTGCAATTAGAGCCTGAAGCGAGGCGTAAATGTTCTAAACCTGAGCACAACCTGCATGACCAGGCATCTACATGCAAAGCACGAGCTGCAGTAGAATAAGCAAATCAAAATCCAAGAAAGGTCTCGGGCTCCTCCTGCTTCCTCTTTTGCTGCTGCCTCGCCTCTTCCTCCACCTCTACAGTGCCAGTGTCACCTGCCACCCAGCAAACAGATAATGTGAGAGCAATGCCACCATGTCCGCCACCGTCCCCAAGCATTTCCACATGGTCCCATGGTAACTTACAGCTGTCCATCTCCCGAACACTGGAGAGAAAGAGGAAGTACCCTCCTACCCACCTGCGATTCCTGGCCCTGAATGGCAGCATTTCAAAATTCCTGGCCTTTGAAATGCTGTCATTCCATCTGGTGGACACGGACAGTTTTAAAAACCTGATGGTGGTGGCTGTCCCACAGTATGTGGTTCCTAGCCACCACTACTTTTCCAGACGAGCCATCCCTTCCCTGCACAAACAAGTCGGGGACAAGATCAAGTGTGCACTGCGCAACGCCATCTGTGGCAAGGTCCACATAACCACTGATACGTGGACCAGTAAGCACGGGCAGGGACGCTATATCTCGCTAACTGCACACTGGGCAAATGTAGTGGCGGGTGGGCCTGAGGCGGCTAGCCATTTGGCGCATGTCCTTCCGCCACCTAGGATTGCAGGGCATTTCTCTTTGCCTCCTGTTGCCTCCTCCTCCTACTCTGCTTCCTCCTCATCTACCACCTCCTCATCCAGTCAGCATAACACCTTCACCACCAGTTTCAGCACATCCAGGGGGAAACGACAGCAGGCTGTTTTAAAACTGATATGTTTGGGGGATAAACCCCACACTGCGCTGCAGCTGTGGATGGGCATTGAACAACAGACCGAAGAGTGGTTGTTGTCACTGAGCCTCAAGCCCGGCCTGGTGGTGTGCGATAATGGGCGAAATCTCATAGCAGCTCTTGGCCTAGCCAGTTTGATGCACATCCCTTGTCTGGCGCATGTGCTGAATTTGGTGGTGCAGAAATTTCTAAAAAATTTCCCGGATATGTCAAAGCTGCTGCAGAAAGTCTGTGCAGGCTTTCGGAGTTCTCACCCTGCTGCTGCTCGCCTGTCTGCTCTGCAGCGGAACTTCGGCCTTCCCGCTCACTGCCTCCTATGCGACGTGCCCACAAGGTGGAACTCCACCTTGCACATGCTGGAGAGACTGTGCGAGCAGCAGCAGGCAATAGTGAAGTTTCAGCTGCAGCACACACGGGTCAGTCACTCTGTGGAACAGCACCACTTCTCCACCAACGAGTGGTCCTCCATGCGAGACCTGTGTACCATATTGCAGTGTTTTGAGTACTCCATGAACATGGCCAGTGCTGATGACGCTGTTCTCAGCGTTACTATCCCACTTCTATATCTCCTTGAAAAAACACTTTGGGTTATGATGGAAGAGGATGTGGCACAAGAGGAGGAGGAAGAGGGGTCATTTCCAGGGTTTCAGGCCAGTCATTCACAAGTGGCAAGGAGGGTGGGTTCCTGCACCAGCATAGGCCAGGAAAAAAAATTTCAAGCCAGGGTACAGTTCTGGAGGATGAGGAGGACGAGAAACTGTGTTCACAGCAGGGTGGCACCCAACGCAGCTCGTGGGCATCACTGGAGCGTGACTGGGGGATACGGAGGACACAGATGATACACCTCCCACAGAGGGCAGCTTGTCTTTGCCTCTGGGCAGCCTGGCACACATGAGCGACTACATGCTGCAGTGCCTGCTCAACAACAACCGAGTTGCCAACATTTTAACTTGTGCTGATTACTGGGTGGCCACCCTGCTCAATCCCTGTTACAAGGACAACGTAATTCCCTCACTGGAGCATGATCGGAAGATGCGCAACTACTAGCGCACGCTGGTAGATGCACTGCTGAGGGCATTCCCAAATGACGCCGGGGGCTCAGCGGAAGCACAAGACAAAGGCAGATGAGGAGGAAGAGGTCACCAATGCAGCTGTGGCACCGCCAGCACCTCAGAAGGCAGTGTTAGCATGGCCGAAATGTGGAAAAGCTTTGTCAGCAGCACGCCACAACAAACAGCACCACCAGCTGATAGGCAACGTCTTAGCAGGAGGCAGCATTTCATCAACATGGTGGAACAGTATGTGAGCACATGCCTACACGCACTGACTGATGGGTCTGCCCCATTCAACTTTTGGGCCTCCAAATTGGGCACATGGCCTGAGCTTGCCCTTTATGCCTTGGAGGTGCTGGCCTGCCCTTCAGCCAGTGTATTGTCTGAACGTGTGTTTAGCATGGCAGGGGGCGTTATCACAGAGAAGCACAGCCCCCTGTCCACAGCCAATGTGGACAAGCTAACGTTTATTAAAATGAACCAGACATGGATCCCACAAGACTTGTCTGTACCTTGTGCAGAATAGACATTTAGACTGGCCTCACACAGCCATTGGTACACTTTTTTTTTTGAATATGTCTCAATATTTTGTGGGCTACCCCAATTAGAAAAAACAAACAAACAAAAAACAGTATTGGCTACCTCCTCCTCCACCACCGCCACTTCCACCTACACCGCCACGGTCACCGCCTCCTCACCCTCTAGGTCCCTACTCCACATCCACTTCCTCCTCCAATTGTTATTTTTTTTATGTGATTTTAAGTTATTTCCCTATCCACATTTGTTTGCAGGGCACTTGTCCTACTCGTATCCCATTTTGCTTCCTTTTGAAGCCCTCTAGCCCTTTTTCAGGACTTTTTTAGAGCCATTTTTGTGCCCAAAAGTACGGGTCACCATTGACTTCAATGGTGTTCGGGGTCCGGGGTCAAGTTCGGGTCAAGTTCGGTGCCGAACTCAAACTTTTTCGCGAAGTTCGGCCAAACCCAATGAACCCAAACATCCAGGTGTCCGCTCAACTCTAATGCTGGATTCTTTTCATTCTATACAATAATGTTTTGCATTTAAAGCATTAATATTATGGTAACAACCATGCGCATGTGGCAGCTGACAGCTGAATGTAAAAAAAAAGGCAAGCCCCCCAGGTCCATACCGGGCCCTTCAGGTCTAGTAGGGATTGTGAGAGGACCCCCCACCATGCCAAAATTAAAAAAAATTGATGTGGGGGTCACCCCAAAATACATACCAGACCCTCATGCGAGCATGCAGCCTGGTCGGGCAGGATGGGGAGAGCAAGCGCCCCCCCTCCTGAACCACACCAGGCTACATGCTCTCAACATGGGGGTGGGTGCTTTAGGGCAGGGGGGATCTGCACCCCCACTCCAAAGCACCTTGCCCCCATGTTTTAGGGACAAGGGCCTCTTCCGGACAACCCTGGCTGGTGGTTGTTGGGGTCTGCAGGGGGCTTATAAGAATCTTGAAACCCCCATTAAAAAGGGGTCCCCAGATCCCGCCCCCGCACCCTATGTGAATGAGTATGGGTACATTGTACCCCTACCCATTCACCTAAAAATAAGTGCCAAAAAAGCCCACAGCAACAGGTTTTTAAAGTATTTTATTAGGGCAGCTCCGACATCTCTTCCGATTTCTTCTCCCCTCTCTGGTGTCTTCCTTCTTCTGCTCTTTTGCGGGTCTTCTTTCTTCTGAGGGGTCTTCTTTCTTCTGCTCTTTTGACAGGTTCTTCTCCTCCGCAGTGTCTTCTGCTCTTTTGCGGCATCTTCTTTCTCCTGCTCTTTTGCCAGGTCTTCTGCTTTTTTGCCAGGTCTTTTTTCTTCTGCTCTTTTGCGGTGTCTTCTTTCTTCTGCTCTTTTGTGGGATCTACTGCTCTTTTGCGGCATCTTCTTTCTTCTGCTCTTTTGAGGGGTATTCTGCTCTTTTGTGGCATCTTCTTTCTTCTGCTCTTTTGCAGGGTCTTCTGCTCTTTTGTAGCATCTTCTTTCTTCTGCTCTTTTGCTGGGTCTTCTGTCTCCACCTTCCTCTTCCTCTGTTCTTCCTCCAATGTAGCCTTGACGCACTCTCCCGGAGTAATGCTGGGTCCATCATGTGCATTGACATGCAAAGCCATGGGGTTGGGTCCACCTGGTGGCGTCATCCGGAGACCCCCCCGTGACCTCATGGACCAATCATTGATGGTGAAGTCACAAGGGGCAGGGTCTCTGAATGACATCATCCACCCCATTGCATCATTGAAGGAGGTTAATTTTTTGAATCTTCAGTGGGTCGGCGGCGGGGGCGGCAGCGGAGGAAGAAGGAGAAGACCAGAGGACAAAGAAGCGGGGGAAGAAGAAGCCGGAAGAAGAAGGAAAAGACCAGAGGAAGGAAGAAGCGGTGGAAGAAGAAGATGGAGGGAGACCAGGGGAAGACCAGAGGAAGAAGTGGGGAAGAAGAAACGTTTTTTAATAAAGGACTTGTCAAAAATTGGCTACCTTCTTTTGTTACACTACACTACTTTTTTTGGTGAATGGGTAGGGGTACAATGTACCCCATACTTATTCACATAGGGGGGGCCGGGATCTGGGGGCCCCCTTGTTAAAGGGGCCTTGCAGATTCTGATAAGCCCCCCACCCACAGACCCTGACAACTACAGCCCAGGGTTGCCGGGAAGAGGCCCATGTCCCCATCAACATGGAGACAAGGTGCTTAGGGGCGGGGGTGCAATTTGTTTTAAAATTTTGGTGTGGAGTTCCCCTTAAAATCCATACCAGACCCAAAGGGCCTGGTATGGACTGGGGGGGACCATACGCTGTTTTTTTCATTGATTATTTATCTATATTGCCGGGAGTCTGCAATACATTACAGCCCTGAGCAAGTTTAAATTACTTTTTTCCTTGAGAAATGTCATTTTGCTGCGGCACTGTTCTAAGCATCACACAGATGTGCCACTTAACAGGGGACCCCCAAGCACAAAAAGGATTTTTTTATTATTTCAATTTAATCATAATTTAAATCACTGCTTTTTTAGAAATTATCATTTTAAAAACTTGTTTTGCTATTGATACATGTCCCCCAGGTCCCCATACACCTTTTACGGCCAATAACTTGCATACAAGCTTTCAATCAGGACTTGGGATTTTCCAGATTCAAATCCAATTGACGGTCACAATTCCCGCATATGTGAGCTGACAGGCATTTCGTCAACAATAGAGCTCTGTTCCATTTGCATGTGCGCCTAGTTTCAGAGAGTTGAAGTCTTAATCGCCTTTAATTGGGCGCTATTT
>BLSH010274803.1:0-11841 GCA_018402905.1 Glandirana rugosa
TTTCTAGATGCAGTATGCTTACTCTCTTCTTCAGATGTTTCGGCCTATTAAGGAAAAGCTCCATAGTAAAAATACGTCATTACTTTATTAGCTAGCTGCTGTCATAACCCCGGTATTTTTTTTTACTATGGCCGATTCTCTTTCCAGTAAAATTGTTCCTGCAGGCGGATTCATTGCAGGATCACTGTTACAAGCGGCGAGAGGGGTGCCCCCCATCCCACTGCTTCCCAGTTGTTTCCGGGTTTACCTTACCCATCAGTGAAGCCTGGGAATGATCCGTTACACCTGTTAGCTGGGTATGGAGAAAAGTGAGGCCAAGATGGCCGCCACTAATCTCTATGTGCTTGGAGGACCATGTGGCCGCCACTAATCTCTATGTGCTTGGAGCGATGGACGCTACTTCCGGTTCCCGGGCCATAGCAAATATATATATATATATTTTTTTTAAGCAGAAGTTAAAAAAAAATATTTCTTTTGATTTTAAAGGTAAATGAGAGATTTGGCATCTTTTTGACCCCAGATCTCTCAATAAAGAGAACCCGTCATCCTTATTTCTATTACATGAGCTGTTTGCATTCTTTGTAATAGAAATAAAAGTGATAAAAACAAATAATAAATAAATAAAAGAACAATGTAAAAATAAAAAACAAAATAAGTAAGAAAAAAATTAAAGCACCCCATCCCTCTTTGCCCGCACTCAGAAGCAAAGACATACGTAAGTCGCTTAATCATATGTAAATGGTGTTCACATCACACATGGGAGGTATCGCCGCAAACAGAGTGAGAGCAATAATTCTAGCACTAGACCTCCTCTGTAACTCTATACTGGTAACCTGTACAAAATATTTTAAAGCATCACCTGTGGAGATTTTTAAGTACTGTAGTTTGTTGCCATTCCACGAGTGCGTACAATTTTAAATCATGCCATGTTAGGTATCTATTTACTCGATGTAACATCATCTTTCACATTAAATAAAAATTGGGGTAAATATTGTGTGTTTTCTTAATTCATTAACCGCTTGCCGACGGCTGATCGGCAAATGACGGCGACAAAGTGGCTCTGTAACGCGAATCGCCATCATACGACGGCGGCCGCGATACAGAGCCTAGTGAGCGCGCGCGTGCCACCGGAGGCGCGCGCGCTCACTGTGTTCGGGGGGGGGGCCAGGGAGCGGGTGCGGCGGCTTCGATTCCCGCCGGCTACCCGCGATGCCCCCCCCGGAGTGAATGAACGGAGGTCCGTGTATGTAAACACGGACCTCCGTTCTGTGAGAGGGGGAAGGACTGTGATCACAGCCTTCCTGTACGTGAAGGCTGTGACCACTTCCCTTCCCCAGCTAGGCAAGCCCTCATACAGTTAGAACGCCCAGGGAACATAGTTAACCCTTAGCGCGCCCCCTGCAGGTTAACCCCTTCACTGCCAATGGCATTTACACAGTAATCAGTGCATTTTTATAGCACTGATCGCTGTATAAATGCTAATGGTCCCAAAAAAGTGTCAAAACGTTCCGACATGTCCGCCCGAATATCGCAGTACCGCTAAAAATCACAGATCGCCGCCATTACTAGTAAAAAAAAAAAAAAACCCCAAAAATGAATTCTCATCATCCGTAAACGCGACCACTTTTGCGCAAACCAATCAATAAACGCCGATTGCGATTTTTTTATCGCAAATATGAGGAAGAATATAAATCGGCCTTTTGGATTTGTATTGTAGCGAAAAGTAAGAAATTTGGGATTTTTTGCAAAATTGTAGCTCTTCTTTTGTTTATAGCGGCGATCAGAAATGACGCAGCGGTGATCAAATACCACCAAAAGAAAGCTCTGTTTGTGGGAAAAAAAGGAAGCAAATTTTGTTTGGGTACAACGTCGCACAGCTGCGCAATTGTCAGTTAAAGCGACGCAGTGCCGAATTGCAAAAAGGGCTCCGGTCCTAAAGTGTGAAATCCTTCCGGGGGTGAAGTGGTTAATTCATTAAAGTGTATTTTTTCTAAAAAAATTATGTTTGATAAGCGTTGCGCAAAAACTGGCATAAAATATTGCAATGATCGTCATTTTATTATCTAGGGTCTCTGCTAAAAAAAAGATATATAATGTTTGGGGGTTCTAAGTGATTACAAAAATTACTGATTTCAACTTTTAAACAAAAAGTTCAAGAAAAGGCCTGGTCTTCAATTGGTTAAAATGTGTGCTAGAAATGTGTGTTTTTTTTGTTGTGAGTCTTAGGAAATAAACAATAATAGACAATCATGTTTTGAACATGAAATCTGCCTTCTCTCTCCCTCTGAAACTGAAAACTTTGAAGAAAGCTTAAAAAGTTTGTTTTGATTGTAGACTTGTAAAAACACTTTGACGGTGTGCAGCGTGTCCATTAAATATTTTTGGTTCTTGGCTGTGAGATGACAAACTGATATTTTTCCACAATAACATATGACTTGTCTCTTCCTTTAATATAGGGACAAGAAGAAATGCTTGTATAATGTGCAGTGAGTCTATACAATATGTATGGATGCCGTCGCACTATAGTTGTTATTTCAGAAACAAAACTTGAACAACCGTTCCCTCTTAGATTCTGGCTCCAGGCCCAGATAATTTACTTCCATAATCTCCAGCCACTGTGCAATATGCTTGGCTGTTGTCTCTGAAACGTGGCTTATTTTAGTTAACTTTTGTTTTTATTTTTTAAAATAACTGCCTAATTTATGGAATTTTTGGTTTGTGTTTCAGCGATGATTTGGTGCCCTCTGGGTTTACATTTTGTTAAACTTTCTACAAAACAGAGTATGGCCGTTTGCATGAAATTAATAGCATTGGCTTTATTTTATTTTTCAAAATGTATACTACAGAGATGTGCATGGCAGAAAAATGTGTTTTGTTTCATTTTGGATTCATTTGTTAAGTTAATCATTTTGCTTTGCCATATCCGTTATGTTAGAATAGTTAATTTTTTGGAATTTGTTTCATATATTTGGATTTATTTTGTGTATTTGTCATTTTCTAATCAATTCAAAATTTGAATTCCAAATTTGAATTTAAAATTCAAATTTCAAAATTCAAATTTTGAAATGTGAATTGCAGAAGACGGGTTTATTTGCTTAAATTGTATTTTATTTCATTCTGTTTTTTTCTGTTATCTTCTTTTCTACTCTATTATATTCTTTTCTGTTCCTTTTTTAATTCTATTCAATTCTATTCTTTCATTTTCTACTCTTTTCTATTCTTTTTTATTTGAAAATCTGTTTATTAAGGTTACTTTTTTCTATCCTTTCTATTCTGTTCTATTCTTTTCTATTCTGATCTTCTATACGCTATTCTGTTTTATTCTATTCCCCCCCCCCCCCCACTGGAGAAAATTAGATCATGCTTTATTGTGCTTTTTTGCCTTCCTCTGGATCAGCTGTGGGTATTGGATAGTGTATATAGAGGCTTTCTATTCAAGTGTGTTCGTTTTATTTTATTTTTCTCAGTTGGTTGAACTGGATAGATTTGTGTATTTTTTTCAACCAGATTTACTATGTAATGATATAAAGCAGCCTAAGTAGGGATCATCATCATATTTCACATTTTTACCTCACCGTATTGATTGCAATATGTCTCCATTTCAAATTTTAACTCTAATTCATTTTTTAAATTCAAAGTCAAATTCAGATACCGTAATCCGTTTCCTTATCATTTATTTCCGATTCATTGAATTTCATTACTAATGTGATTCCCAAATTCGGATACATCTGAATCCCTGAAATAATGAACATTTTGCCCAAATTTTGATTCACGCCGAAACAAATCTCACACCTCTAATATGCTTTGCAATGGATTATAGTTTTATTGTCGCTACTTTTTCCAGAGCTCAGTTATAGTCTATCACCGCTACACACAAAAAACAGAGAAATCCAAGCTCAACTTACTGACCAGTCTGCCACCAACCGAATTCACCTGTCTAACTGTAGCGTTTTAAAAGGCAGGGGATTGGTTACACACATTTGCAAGTGTATGCGTAAGCTGCAGGCCCCGACACCGAATTCGCCTATTACAGACAGGTGAATTTGGTTGGTGGCAGACTGGTCAGTAAGTTGATCTTGGATTTCTCTGTTTTTTGTCTGTATCAGCCTTTCCATAGCTCCTTGCTGCAATGGCCAGTTATAGGAGGGGGACAGTGACCTTGTTTTGTATTGTAATCACACAAAAATCATTGTAAAACATTACCTAATAAAAATGTTTTTTGTTTTTTTTAATGAAAATTATCCATATTGGGCTCCTGCTGTATGGAAGCCAATTAATAATGTAAAAGTAAACAAAATGATGACACATGAGATGTCACAATGCGGTGTCACTGATGATGTCACTCACAATCTTTTTGTTCTATAAACCCAAATACAGCTCCCAAAGATTCAGTTTGAAGATTTTTTTTATCTCCAGAGTCACCTGAGAAGCCCTCTGCCCAATGGATCATTCATAAAAATAGGTTTTCCATTGGCACAGACCACGCCCAGCCCCCCCCCCCCCGCACTTTATCTGACAATACCTTGCCTATCAGATTATAAAATGGTCATTGCGAATTTCTAAGGTTTGGCTCCTCTTGATTTCAGTGGGGTTTGGATTTAGGATCCAAACCTTGATAATGTTCTCCGATCCTTTGCTGAATCAAACCCAGGTGCGTTCAGCTCATACCTGACTGATGAGCCTGGAGGAGAAGATGTCCCACGTTGTATCAATATGGCTGCTCAATGTTTTACTGCCCACTGCCTCCCGAGTTCTGACTGAATGCCCATTTAGTTTGACCAAACCTCCAAACATGAAAAATTAGCTCCAAAGGTAATCCCTGACCAAACAGGTAGCCCCTTCCATCATTTTATGCATTTCTTTGTGTTTCTTTTCTTTTTTTCTCCCAGGCTGCACTTTTTAAGTCTTTGAGCATTTTTGAGTTTTTGTGCGCGAATTGCACATTTTTATGCACGATTTTGAGCTTTTGCCATTTTTTTATTAGCCAACAGAGAAAACTCATTTGTTCCATCATTTGTTGCTATGTATTTCAGCTTTTTTTAGCTTTTATTTATTTTTTTATTTTTATAATTCATGAATTATTTTTTTTTAATTGTTTTTAAGTTAGGGTTAAAGATTAGAGGTTAGGATTAGGAGTTGGGGTTAGTGTTTTTTTATTCATTATTAATTTTTGCTAGGGTGTTAATACTACTAAAACTAATAATAATAACAATTAGTAATGATAGTAATAATAAATGAAAAAATACATGTAACATAAATACATAAATAGATAAAAATAATCATACATAAATAATAAATATATATGTTCAGCAAGCGAGTAGTGTCAATCTGGTACCACCACCAATCCCTGAAGGTAATACCAATAGAAGAACCCCTATGGGTGGGACTTTCAAGGTGGGGGAACCGGAGATCATCAAAAACACATCTACATATGTATCAAATCCACATTTATTTACATAGATATAAAAATTACAAAAGATGTTGTAAAAGTGACGAATGAACCAATTCGTGTATAAACATATTCTGTTAAAATATTGGATAGTTCAAATGCAGCCGACTCGCACACATCTGCGTGTCGGTTCCTTATCATCATTCTGCCATCCTACGAAAGAGGAAGAAAGCCCAACGCGTTTCAGGTTCAAGCCTTTCGTCAGGGGCATGTAGCAGAATGCAATTTATATATCTGGATGTACTTTGTCTATGACAAAATCAAAAGAGAATTAATCACAGATGTACTGCGATCAGCCCAAAGAACCAACCACAGGGGAGCTCAGAGAGGCGGCTTGAGGAAAAAATAAAAAAAGGGAGGGAGGGGGGATGTCACATACCTAGTCCCTAAACAACTGGAAACCCTCAACATGTGAGAATCTTGTCTAAAATGATATGAGAACTATACCTACCCAATAACAATACTTGAAAGGATTTCGCCTTCAGAGCTCAAAGGATGAGGATTTCCTAGTTATGTGATGAATGGGAAAATTATTGTTTCAAATCACAGCTCAAGGACTAATACCTAAAGTAGAATACTTCTTCTTCAGAAGGAGACCTGCTGGATTGTCCTGTTGATGGCGACTAGCCCTCCAGGTTTGAACAGTTCATTGAGTTTTTGCCCTTTTTTGGAAGGGCTTACTTCAGGACGTTGGGAGGGACATGGCTAACGTGGATTATATTTTGTTTTGTTTTGCATTGCAACAAAAAAAGCAGTTTTTTTTTCCACTTTACAGACAGACTAAGGGGACCCCCCAGGCACTATATTTTCAGGAATTTTTCATTTTTTATTGTTTCACTTTAAACATCATTAAAATCACTGCTCCTTTAAAAATTATTGTTTTTTTTTAAGTTTGCACTGATACATGTCCCCCAGGGCAATATCCAGCCCCCCATGCCCCTATTAATAGCCAATTACTTGCATATAAGCCTTCCAAACGGGAACTTTTGATTTCTCCAGTTTGGCTCCCATAGACTTCAATGGAGTTCATGGCTGTTTAACATACAGCTATTCTTCACACAGAATTTGAATTCAAATTGTTCAAAAAATTTGGACTTCGTTAGAAAATTAATAAATGAAACAAACGTTAATGAATTTCAACAAAATGCGTTACTATATTATTCGAAGATTTGGATACATCCGAATCTCCAAATAACCAAAAATTTGTCTGAATCTGGATTCGTACCAAAGTGAATTGCACATTTCTAATTAGTGTGATTGGGAAGAATGATCTACACCTGTGGTCATTGGGAAGAATGATCCTTACACCTGTGGTCATTGGGAAGAATGATCCTTACACCTGTGGTCATTGGGAAGAATGATCCTTACACCTGTGGTCATTGGCAAGAATGATCCTTACAGCTGTGGCCATTGGGAAGAATGATCCTTACACCTGTGGTCATTGGGAAGAATGGCCCTTACACCTTTGGTCATTGGGAAGAGTGATTCTTACACCTATGGCCATTGGGAAGAATGAGCCTTACACCTGTGGTCTTTGGGAAGAATGGTCCTTACACCTTTGGTCATTGGCAAGAGTGATTCTTACACCTATGGCCATTGGGAAGAATGATCCTTACACCTGTGGTCATTGGGAAGAATGGCCCTTACACCTTTGGTCATTGGGAAGAGTGATTCTTACACCTATGGCCATTGGGAAGAATGATCCTTACACCTGTGGTCTTTGGGAAGAATGGTCCTTACACCTGTGGTCATTGGGAAGAATTAGCCCCTTACAGATAACCAAAATGATCAATGGCATCAGCGGAAACTTATCTGAGAGGCATAAATTGCTCATTGCTAAAGGAACCCCTAGCAACCTCTGGAGGCACCCCTAGCAACCTCTGCAGGAACCCCAGTTGAGAGACCCTGTTCATTGGGAAGAATGATCCTTACACCTGTGGTCATTGGGAAGAATGATCCTTACACCTGTGGTCATTGGGAAGAATGATCCTCACACCTGTGGTCATTGGGAAGAATGATCCTTACACCTGTGGTCATTGGCAAGAATGATCCTTACATCTGTGGCCATTGGGAAGAATGATCCTCACATCTGTGGTCATTGGGAAGAATGTTCCTTACACCTGTGGTCATTGGGAAGACTGATCCTTACACCTGTGGTCATTGGGAAGAATGGCCCTTACACCTGTGGTCATTGGGAAGAATGTTCCTTACACCTGTGGTCATTGGGAAGAATGATCCTTACACCTGTGGTCATTGGGAAGAATGATCCTTAAACTTGTGGTCATTGGCAAGAATGATCCTTACATCTGTGGCCATTGGGAAGAATGATCCTCACACCTGTGGTCATTGGGAAGAATGTTCCTTACACCTGTGTTCATTGGGGAGAATGATCCTTACACCTGTGGTCATTGGGAAGAATGGCCCTTACACCTGTGGTCATTGGGAAGAATGATCCTTACACCTGTTGTCATTGGGAAGAATGATCCTTACACCTGTGGTCATTGGGAAGAATGGCCCTTACACCTGTGGTCATTGGGAAGACTGATCCTTAAACCTGTGGTCATTGGGAAGAATGACCCTTACACCTGTGGTCATTGGGAAGACTGATCCTTACACCTGTGGTCATTGGGAAGAATGGCCCTTACACCTGTGGTCATTGGGAAGAATGATCCTTACACCTGTGGTCATTGGGAAGAGTGATCCTTACACCTGTGGTCATTGGGAAGAGTGATCCTTACACCTGTGGTCATTGGGAAGAGTGATCCTTACACCTGTGGTCATTAGGAAGAATGATCTTTATACCTGTGGCCATTGGGAAGAATGATCCTTACACCTGTGGTCATTGAGAAGAATGATCCTTACACCTGTGGTCATTGGGAAGAATGGTCCTTACACCTGTGCTCATTGGGAAGAATGATCTTTACACCTATAGCCATTGGGAAGAATGATCTTTACACCTATAGCCATTGGGAAGAGTGATCCTTACACCTGTGGCCATTGGAAAGAATGATCCTTACAGCTGTGGTCATTGTGAAAAATTAGCTCCTTATAGATAGCCAAAATGATCAATGGCATCAGCGTAAACTTATCTGAGAGGCATAAATTGCTCCTTGCTAAAGGAACCCCTAGCAACCTCTGGAGGAACCCCTAGCAGCCTCTGGAGGAACCCCTAGCCGCCTCTGGAGGAACCCCTAGCAACCTCTGGTGGAACCCTGGTTGAGAGACCCTGGTATAGACAATAGTCAAATATTTTAATGCATTGTCCCTGTTGGAGAGTTTCTCCCACATCCTATTCCAATATGCATTGTTCATGAATTAGCATTCGTATATTGAGTATACAGTAAGTTAATTGATGGTGACAATTTTTAAACAGATAGAAAGACTGCAGAAATGATCTACCAACCCTGAACAACTGAATTCTACTAGGTTCAGTAATTCTGTACAAATACAGATGATTACCCCCCCCCCAAACATCATAGTAACTCTTTTACTAATTTACCTATTTCTGAATTTTGCCTAGCAGAGTGAGTTTGAGGGTCAGCAAATCCATCAAATCATAGTGAATTTTGAATTAATTTTTCCGATAATTTTTAATAAGTTTTATTACAGAGTTACAAAGTAACAGTTGTACACAAATGAGTGGGATACATTATTGAACAAACAATAAAGCATGTAACTTAGAATAGATCAAGTCACATATGTATTAGAGATACAGCAACATCTACATGTAGAAAAAGAAGACAACCTCCATATGGCTGTGTCGGAAATAATTGGGTTATGTGTATATCTATCCAGATTTGTTGAGGAGGTCTCAATGTTTGCTGCTCTAATAATCCATGAGGGTAACATCAGGAATATAAACCGTATAACGAGTAATGCTATAGTAACTGTCACCTTGCACCCCATTATGAGTATGAACAATGCATGGAGTCCCTTGAATAGGGTGCATCACCGCCAAAAAAGTTGGCATATTGTCAATACAAGTGCAAGTGTTCGGGGGTTAATAGGGGGCGTAGGGTGGAAAGGGAGGGGACCTGATCGGATGAGAGGAGGAGGGAGGAAAGGAGAGGGTGGGGAGGGTAGGGTGATTTAGCAAAGATAGGGGGTGAAGATTCTACCTTAATTTGTAAGTGTGTATTAAGGTGATGAGGAGTTTGCCATCTCTTGGAAGTGGAGCCAGCAGGCCCATGTGTGAATACATTTTGTGGAAGTGTCACCTGTTATGTTGATCAGCTCCTCCATGTCAGACATTTTTCAAATGCAATGAAACCATTTGAATAGCATGGGTGGTGTTGTGGATCCACGCTTAGGGGGTATACAGTGTCTGGCTACATTTACAAGATGCATGGCTAAGGACCTATGATATACAGATTTTGGAAGTGAGGAATTGTGCAACAAGTATTGTTCTGGGGTGAAATCAAGCGTATAACTGGTTAGTTTAGTTATAGTATTGTGTAATTCTTTCCAAAAATCTTGCAATTTCAGGCATGACAACCAAATGTTTAGAAGAAAAGCAGGTTCAGAACTGCATCTCCAGCATAGTAGGCAAATTGAAGGATAAAACTCATGGAGATGAATGGGTGTTTTATACCAACCCCATAGTAGTTTGTGACCTCTTTTTTGTGTGGTTACATTTACTGAGCCCTTGTGCAGATGAGTCTCTCACATTCCTCATCAGTTTAGTCAAGGTCAAGCTGGTGCTCCCGTTTGTGATGTTGTGTACTCTCATCGCTTATAGCACATAGAAGATATGGGGCAGTACGCTCATTTTGATTATAGCTTCCCTTCTAAACATAAGAAGTTTTGGAGCTCATGTTGGATATCTCAAGATAGGTAGATAATTTAGTTGCAAGTCGGTATAGATCGGTCAGGTTGTTTGGTAATTGGATCCCTAAGTATGTAATGGACCGTGTTTTCCAGAGAAAAGGGAATCGGGATTTGCAGTCAGCCACTACAGCTGTTGGTTAAGAGACATTAAATACAAAGTATTACTTAACATAGGGCTTACAAAAAAAATTAAGGACATGCCTAATGGTCCACCCATCCCATCCATGACATGCCCATTTATTCTTCTGTAATGTCCAGGTCTCACTATGGGATGATTATGCTCTTCCTTCATTTCAGTGACAAATCCGGAATCCTATCAACTATGACAAATTATACAAAATTCACACACTTATTAATTTTCTTTTCCCAAAGTTTTGCTGAACTTTTTGTCCCTGAACCTTTTGTCCCTGGATGAGTCCCTTGTCCACTTCACTGGCTGGCTGAGAATCAAACAATAGATTCTAAGCAAAAGGGTCAGATATGAAGTAAAGCTCTACAAGCTTTGTGAAAGAGCCACAGGATATTTGTATGCATTTTGCATGTATGTAGGAAAAGATTCCCTGCTCCAGCCCCCTAAGTGCCAAACCTACATTGGCACAAGTGGAAAAATTGTCTGGGACCTGGCATAGCCACTTTTCCAGAAAGGTTTACCTGGATAACTTCTATACCAGTCTGTCCCTTTTCTGTCATCTGCAACGTGACAAAACCTTGGCCTGCATTATCTCCAAAAAACAGGAAGGGTGTCATGATCAAAGGGTCAGGCTCAAAGACCAGTTGCTATAGCAGTGGAAGCTCACACAGGTACCAACAGGATAGGTCACCCTGGCAGATGACACAGGTTCACTTGAGGTGCAGAATCAAAGTTCTAACCAGTGTTCTCCAGAGCTCCTTATGGTGGAGATGGATGTTGCTGCGTGTTAGCAACAGGTTGCGGTCCTCAGAACTGCTTCACCAAGAGGTGAGCAAGCCGGGGTCCAGTAGCAGATATAGCAGATAGGGATCAAGCAGAAGTGTAGTCGAGGAACAAGCCAAAGATCAGTAATGAATAGTTGCAGGTTGGGATTAAGCAGAAGCATAGTCGAGGAGCAAGCCAAATGTTGGTAACGAATAGCAGCGAAGATATGGACGGCAATAGGAGAGACAAAAATGAGATATTGGCTGGAGAAGGCACAATATTCTGGCAACCAGGAAGTACAGAGACACAGCTGAAATCAGGAAGTTAATAGGAGGAAAAGAGTTCAAGGTTCATTCAAGGAATTGTCCAGGGAAATGTCCAGCATTCCAGGTGGCTCAGCAAGCCGAGTCGTTACGAGATACAGCAGAGGTGCCAGGTTCAAGTCCAGGTCCTGACAAAGGGATTCCATCAAACTTTAGTTAACATAAGGCTACAAAGGGGAATCAGCAAGTCTAAAAACCAATAAAGTGTAAGCTGTGATGTGGAAGGATAGGAAAGATGTTTACATCCTGTCCACCATCCACAATGACACGCGTAAGCCCCAGTCTGATTCAAAAGTCTGTATGCATCCAAGATTATAATCTTTACATGGGGGGGGGGGTAGATTTCA
>BLSH010274804.1:9708-44560 GCA_018402905.1 Glandirana rugosa
TTTGCCACGTCGCCCGGCAAAGAAGTGACGTGTACACGCCTTACTGCAACCGTTACGTTCATGTGACATATAGAGGATTTGGCACGTCCAAATCCTCTATACGTCCCGTGGATGTCCATTCGGAATAATATCCGAATGGACATCCAATTTTACCAACAGTGCCCAACTGTTGGTGAAAGTCACATATATTAAGTGTACTTTTTCCTTCTTTATTAAGTTATTGAGGTACCAACAATAAAATCACGGAAACCATCCGACGTAAAACTTGTCTTCCCTGTTGTCAGCCGAGGATTAATCTCAACTCGCTTGTGGACCTACAAGCCCAAGACGACCAGGCAGGCTTGAAGCCCTGTTTCAGGCCCAGGCACAGGCCTGCCTTTGGCTTGCGAGCGTGCCGTTGTCCGTGCGAGCGTTCGGTTTCCGTCCGGACACGGACCCGGACTTTGTCCCGAAGTTCGGACGGACCAGCAGAACCCGAACATCCAGGTGTTCGCTCAACTCTAATTAGGAGCCGACTGTTGTCCCTTCTGTTCAAAATGCAGCCTACCAAAGGCACTAAAATAACAACCATGGAGTTATTGAATTATTTCTTCCTTTTTCATGTGAATTATATACACTGAAAGTGGTTGTCAACCCGTGACAACCATTTTAACCTACAGGTAAGCCTATAATAAGGCTTACCTGTAGGTGCCCTGCATATCTCCTAAACCTGCACGGTTTAGGAGATATACAGTGTACTTGCATTGCCAACGTCATTCCGCACATGTGCAGTGAAGAAACGGCCCGCTGCACCGTTTCCTCACTTCATTGCGTGGGAGTGACGTCAAGCGACTCTGGCCAGTCACAGAGCTGGAGTAGCGGCCCCAGAAGGAAGAGGGGCTGAAGATGGATGTTGCCTGCACAGGAGACATCGCAGGCTTCGTTTGCAGGTAAGTGACACATAATGGGCTATTATGCGATGCATAGTAGCCCATTATGCTTTTACTTTGCAGGGGAATATAGAGGAAGTAAACCCCATCAGGGTTTACTTCCTCTTTAAACCTAACTCCACATTTAATGTCCCTTTAAATAGTTTGTTTAGGCCTAGCTGGCCCAAAAGCATTATTTACCACACTAATAGGTGCGCTTGCTGGGCACGCTTTATTAACTGTATGTAGCCTCAGCTGCATACAGCATATAGTGCTGTGTTGCGGCAGTAGGACTTGAACTTCCACTGTACTAGGAATGAAATCCAGGTTAGGGTCGAATGTGTGTTCAAATAGAACCCAAGCTGTTTGTATTTTGTGTCCTTGTGAACTAATAAGGTAGTTCCCCAACCTCCATTATTTTCAGCATTTAAAGTTTTGTCATCTGGCTTAGAATGGGCAATAATAAGGCCTTTTATTATGTGTCAGCCCCCTCACTATAAGGGGGGCACAAAGCAGTCATAATGTCAATTTCATTAAAGCTGTTGTAGAAAAAGGATAGTGAAAGTTGTCAAATTGCATAGGGAGAGATTTAGCTAAGAAAGTAGTTTAACCACTTGCAGACCACCATCAGTACATTTACTGCTGGTAGGCAGCTCCCCCAGGCACCAGTACATTGTGGTAGACATGCACACTCTTGCACCCCTTGGGGCGTGCAGCGGCACGATCTGTGATCCACTGGTGTTTATTTACTAAAGTTGTATAGTGCAAAATCAGGCTCATTTCTGCATAACAAATAATCAGCCTCTAAGTTCAGCTTGTTCAATTAAGCTTTGGCAATAATACCTGGAAGCTGATTACTATGCAGAAGTGAGTCTGATTTTGCACTCTCCAGCTCTAGAAATAAATAAATAAACCCCACTGTGTCTACTGGACACAGCAGATTGTGGTACTCAGTATTGGGCCACTGTGAGCTGCCCAGATACCATGTGATCGCTGTGTGATCACATGACACCTAGTAAACAATAGTCATGAATGGGATCTATTAATTACATCATTGTTTACTACTGTGTATTATCTGTGATTGGTCACCAGTGATCACATGAAACTTGGGCCAATGAAAGCACCCTGTACCCTGTGATAGCTGTGGGCCAATCATAGCATCACAATGAATAATGAATGGATGGCATTCATGACAGTTCAAGTGATTGTTGTTATAGTGCTCATCAATGTAGCAAGAAATCACAGTGTAAAAAAATAAAATACTTAATTCCCCTCCCCCCAGAGTATAGTATAGTGTCACCATGGTGACAATGAACTACATGATGAGAGTATCTAAAAAAAATTGTAAAAAAAGAAAAACATCTGAAAAAATGTCACTACACTGGTGGCAGTAAAAAAACAAATGTGATTTAATTTCTTCACTTTCCAAAACATTGTGACATATTTTACAACAATACAACAAAATTCCAACTTCAAAAATCTCACCATGCCTCTTATTAAATACCTTAGATTGTCTTCTTTCCATAAAAGGGGTGATTTTGGGGGTATTTGCACTGTTCTGGCATTTTAGTGCCACAAGAAATGAGATAGGCAATCAGTACATCAGGATTGATCCAAATATATTTTCCATAGTATTTAGACTCTATAACTTTCACACAGACTAAACAATATACACTGATTTGGGTTATTTTTACCAAAGAAATGTAGTAAAATTGTTTACAAAATGTTTTAACAGAAACTAAGAAAAACATGTTTCTTTTAAAAAAAAATAGTTTTTTTCATTTATATAGCAAAAAATAAAAAAACTCAATGGTGATTAACAACTTAAGGACCGGAAGGATTTCCAGCTTTAGGACCGGAGCCCTTTTTGCGATTCGGCGCTGCATCGCTTTAACTGACAATTGCGCGGTCGTGCGACGTTGTACCCAAACGAAATTTGCGTCCTTTTTTTCCCACAAATAGAGCTTTCTTTTGGTGGTATTTGATCCCCTCTGCGTCATTTCTGATCGCCGCTATAAACAAAAGAAGAGCAACAATTATGCAAAAAAACCCAAATTTCTTACTTTTTGCTAAAATACAAATCCAAAAAAAAAATATAAAAAAGCATTTTTTTTCACCGCTTTTGGCCGATTTATATTCTTCCACATATTTGCGATAAAAAAAATCGCAATTGGCGTTTATTGATTGGTTTGCGCAAAAGTGGTCGCGTTTACGGGTGATGAGAATTAATTTTTGGGGTTTTTATTTTATTTTTTTTACTAATAATGGCGGCGATCTGCGATTTTTTGCGGTATTGCGATATTTCAGCGGACATGTCGGACCATTTTGACACTTTTTTGGGACCATTGGCATTTATACAGCGATCAGTGCTATAAAAATGCACTGATTACTGTGTAAATGCCATTGGCAGTGAAGGGGTTAACCTGCAGGGGGCGCTCTAAGTATGTTCCCTGGGCGTGTTCTAACTGTAGGGGGACTGCCCTGGCTGGGGAAGGGAAGTGGAAACAGCCTTCATGTACAGGAAGGCTGTGATCACAGCCCTTCCCCCTTCACAGAGCGGAGGTCCGTGTTTACATACACGGACCTCCGCTCATTCGCTCCGGGGGGGCCATCGCGGGTGGCCGGCGGCAATCGAAGCCTCCGCACCCGCTCCCCGGCCCTCCCCGGACACAGTGGGCGCGCGCGCGCTCACTAGGCGCGATCACGCGGCCGCCATCATATGACGGCGATCCGCGTTACAGAGCCACTTTGCCGCCGTCAATTGCCGATTGACGGTCGGCAAGTGGTTAATAACCGCCAAAAGAAAGCTCTATCTGTGAAAAAAATGATATACATTTGATTTGGGTACAGTGTTTCATGATCAAGCAATTGCCAGTTAAAGTAGCACAGTGCTAAATAGCAAAAATTCTCTGGCCATGAAGGGGGTAAAACCTTCCGGAGGACAGGTGGTTAATTATGAATGGCTAATCAACCCCTTTCCTTTATTTATTAGGCCTCGTTCACATGGGCATACTTAAGCATGTCCCCAAACTCACACCTACATGATCTCACATGGATGTCAAATCGGGAGTAGTGCCATGTCCATGCAGCCACTGTGTCCCATTTGCTATAAAAGGGATTGCCTGTACACAGATGCGAAAGGGGGTACCCTTGTCTTAGGTCAGATAGACTGATAGCCCTGCCCGGATTGGTCCTCGTCTCAGCGGGCCCGGAGATCGATCTGATTAACCGGACACAGACATGCAATGCTGTTGCTCAGAATGATCTGATCTGTGCTTTGTTCTTTACAGTTTATATAGTTATTTTGTGCTAATCAGGAATACAAAACAAAATGGAACAGAGTACATAACAAAAATATTAGACAAAACATGTGACGAAAATGGAACTTGGCTAGCAGATGCATAATCGTCATTTCGGGGAAATCACATGTTTTACGGGAAATCGAAACTCAAAACTTGCTTAGCTGGTGGGAAATGTATGTGAGAACATCTATACAGAATTTAACTAGTTTGAAATGGCTGCTGTAAATCAAAATGGAAACTGAATAAGTGTAGCATATTACTTCAGGATGCATGGAACACCTGTGCATCCTGTCCAGGCAAAAAATTACCCTTAAACAAGTATAAGCTTAAATACTCTCGTGTGAAAAAGGCTCTATTCTTAGGGGGCATTTCATTATTTATTTATTTAATTAGGGTCTTTTTTTAGGTTAAACTACCTTTTTTGTTTCAAGGCTTCCTTTTAACCACTTCAGCCCTGGAAGGATTTCCCAGGTTAGGACCAGAGCACTTTTTGCGATTCGGCACTGCGTCTCTTTACCTGACAAATGCGCGGTCATGCGACTTTGTACCCAAACAGAATTTGCATCCTTTTTTTCCCACAAATAGAGCTTTTTTTGATCGCCTCTGTGTCATTTCTGATCACTGCTATAAACAAAAGAAGAGCGACAATTTTGCAAAAAAAACTGTTTTTCTTACTTTTTGCTAAAATACAAATCCAAAAAAAAATAAAAAACATTTTTTTCATCGGTTTTGGCTGATTTATATTCTTCCTCATATTTTTGGTAAAATAAATCACAATCGGCGTTTATTGATTGGTTTGCGCAAAAGTTGCCGCGTTTACGGATGATGAGAATTAATTTCTGGGGATTTTATTTATTTTTTTATTTTTTACTAGTAATGGCGGCGACCTGCAATTTTTAGCAGTACTGCGATATTGAGGCAGACATGTCGGACCATTTTGACACTTTTTTGGGACCAAGGTTATATCATTGACCATATTTGGTTATAATTACATATGGTCAATGACATCACGCAGGATCCCCAATGCTGTGTTTACATTATTGCAGCACTAGGGATCTTTCATTTAAAGATGGGTCATTAAAGTTATTGTGATTGACGATGGAGTTATACTGCCAGATGCTGTAATTGACAAGGAATCACTGGACATTGTGACTGACAATGGACTTACACGAGGGGAGGGGGTGTTATCCATTAGAAACTTTTTTAATTGGACTTTTTGATATTTTTTAGAGGACTTGATTGTTAGGTGTCAGTATCTTTATTTATAGTTAATCTTTAGTGGGAATGGGTGCCACGGAGTAAGATTGTACCTCTGTACCCATTTCCCTGGGAGGGAGCAAATATTGGGGGTGTCCATGTTTCACCATAAAACCCCTATTTACCCCTCTCATCCTTTTTAGGGTATTGGATGTGGGGCAGAGGCCCTTGGCTCTCAACATCGGGACAACATGCAAGCAAGGAGTGGGAGGCTTTGCCATCTCCCCCTGCAAACTCGTCACCCTCTATTTTTGGCCACCCAGGCAGCATACCTAGATAATGGTCTAGGTGGAGATGTAAGGGGAACCTCATGACTTTATTTCACATTTTTTTTATTTTTAATGTGTACTATCACTTTTAAAGGAATACTGTGCATGCTACTGTCCCCCAACACCACTTGCAGCTTTAAGGTATCCACCAAGCATGCTATTTAACTACTTTAGCTCTTTGAATGTTTGTGGTATTGCTATGCCCTGAACTGGTTAAAATAAGCTCATGGCTGGCGAACTTCCATTTCCTGATCTCTTCCAAAGAGTATGAACCCAGATCCGCTCATGTCAAAGCATTTCCATTTTAGAGCTATGAAAAAAATGCTTTTTACCTCCCTAGTGAAAGCAATAAAATTAAATTTAAAAAAAATGTTAAAAAATGTAGAATATAATAAAGAAAATAAAAATCACACAAAAACAAAACAAAAAAAACAGTACCCTGATTCTTCTCGAATACAACTGTAAACATGCATATAGGATGTGCATGTGCATGTAAACAATGATTGCACAATGCATATTGGGTATTGCTGTGCGGAGTGAAATAAATATTTTTAGGTCCATCAGTTATGGTTAGCTCTAAACTGGTTTGCTGTAAAAGCATTGAAAATGTCATCAATTGATAATTTTGGGTACCATGATTTTTTAACCATTTCATTGGAGCACATAGTTTTGATGCCTAATATATTTGGTATCTATATACGCAACACAGCTTCACATTTTATTTTGTATTTAAAAAATAGATTATGGGAGGCATGGCCTGATGAGGAGCCAAGCAGACACGCAATCTCGGAGCTCTGGCAGAGACAGGGACTATAGCGGCACATAGCAGCCCATCCAAAGCCATTTAAGACCCGCTACCTCAGCAGTCCAGCTCGGGACAAGACGGGGAACATGTCCAAAAAGAGCAAGAGCAATAAAAAAACCCAGAGGTTAACAGACTTTTTCACTCCAGGTCAGTGCAAGGGGAAGCAAGAGGGCGCTGAGGTCTACTCATCTCCGGCTGCAGCACCACATAAGCCGGCCTCAAAAAAGGGTACAAACCATCAAAATGACAGATCCCCAAATTGCCACCCATCCTACCCTCCTACCCCAACATCTAGTAGCCCTGCCAAAGCAAAACCTAGGCTGGATGGCGCTGGATTCAGCCCGGAAATGAGCCTGGTCACTGACTCAGGGGAAGACAGGAGGGAGATGCCGGAGTCTGTTGAAACATTCCCCACAGGGAATCAACCTGTATTGGACACAGTGCTTAAGGATATGCTACTCTCCCTAAGAAGCACAATCCAAGCAGATATGGCCTCCTACATGCATAGATATACTTGGGATATCCAAGCAGTAGAATCTAGAGTGGACCATATTGAGGTAAAAATGGAGGAATATGCAGCCACCATTAATGATCTGGTAGATGCCAGATGTCTTAACCCCCCTAATCTAATTAGCAGCAGAATGCTGTCCATGGGTGCAAGTCGTCCACCAAGGTTCTTCTATAACAGGAACCGGAAACTGTTATGTTATCTAAAGTTACATTTTAAACTCTTTTTCTTTCTCTACACAAACTTTTGGCTGTCAAGGCGAACAGAAAATTCAAGTGGACTATGGAACCTCAATGTGTTACCTGTAGACTCAACCACAAAACAATCGACATAAAGATGGAAAACCCGAGCCACAAAATCATCAACCATTCCAACCAAAAAGTGAGTATAGTACACATACACTCTCTTAAAATCTTTCTACTCCCTACAATCCATGCTGAGACCACAAGGTGGCGCCCGCAACATATCAAAGATTCTATGGTAGCTATGATCATAGACTCTAACCATATTTAATGGGAATCATGGTACTATCTATTAATTCAAAAGGGCTAAACCACCCAGTAAAACGGAAGTCAATGTGGAATGAGGCCTTAGCAAACAATTGCGATATTGTCTGTGCCCAAGAGACACACTTCAGCAAACAGCACCCCCCTCTGTGTTCTTCCCTCACATCTTTGTGGCAAATGCCAACACAAAAGTGAGAGGGGTGCTAACTGCTATCAGAGACACTGTGGCATTTACTATTCATGAAGAAGTACAAGACCCATTAGGCCGATATTTGATTCTGGTGTGTGAGGTGAACTCGACAACATACACAATAGTCAACGACTACTCCCCCCAACAAAAGACAGACTTTTTCAATAGATTAATGAGAAAAGTGAGATCCCACCAAAAAGGCTCTCTAATAATGTGTGGGGACTATCGTCTATGACAAAACAGAATGTACCAGCTCTACAAAATTCCCTTCACAAACAAGAAATTTTTGACATTTGGCAGTGTATGCACGAAACGAAAGGGCTTTTACTTTCTTTTCTCAACCCCACCGAGTATACACCAGAATCCATCTCTTTTTAGTTGACCATCAAATCTTATATAAAACTAGGACAACTATCATCAACACCATAATGTAGTCAGACCACACCTCTATAACTCTGTCCATAGAATACGCTGCATCATCAAACCTGACTCCGATTTGGATAGCTAATTTATATCTCCTCCAACGTGAAGAGTTTAGGAATACCATTAAAACTCATCTGATTATTTCTCCGTTAATGATGCTTCTGTTCATAGCCAATTTTCATTGTGGAATGCACATAAAGTATACATAAGGGGACATTTTTATACAACTGGGGGGAGGGCAAAGAAGCAGCGGCATATGAGATTTGACCAAATAAATTTACATAACAGACAACCAGAATAAACACAAACCTACATCTGCCTTGTCCCAAAAAATAGCGCAGCTTAGATATGATCTTAGACTCCTTCTGTTAGAAAATTTTGAGAAATCAACTAAAAGACTAAACATGGCATACTATGCTAACGGCAATAAGGCAGGTAAGCTTTTGGCCCAAAAGTTGAAAGGATATAGACCCAAAACAAAAATTCCATATATAATTGATCCACAGAGATGGCCGCTTGATCTCGGGGCTCTGACACGCTCTGCCCCTGAAGCCAGCCAGAAGACATCACCCGAGTCAGTCACCCCACCGCATGAGTCCCCTCGGCAGCGATCACTTACAGAGAAGCCCCCTGGAGGCCCGCGACCCTGTACGATTAGTGGCGAGGATGTCACCCGTAGCGGCTACAAAGCGAGGCCATGGCTTCGGCTCCTCCACCTGACGAGGACCTCCTGGAGGTAGGAGATTACCCCGGTTTTCATCACAGGAAGGGATCTTAACCCTGGGCTCCCCCTGGGCCATCCTTGGGGCAGTTTAAGAGCCCTCGGTTCCCTCGGCCTTGCGGGGTTTGAGCGGGCAGGAGCGGGAAGGGGAGGCCGTGGCTGCAGCCTACATGGACCATAGACGCCATTAAGGGACTTTGATGACAGGGCAATCCCCCCCTTGACAGCCCTGGGACATAGAGGGACCATACAGTCTCCCAACCGCTCTCTACACAGCATGGGGTAGCAGGGATTTGTTCCCCTGGTCACAGAGGAGACTAGAATTTGCCAGGAAAGCTCTTTAAGGAGGGGAGTGTGACAAGGGCTGGAACCACCATACTTCAAGTCACCACCTTGATCCCCCCTGATCCCCTCTGACTCTTAACACCAACTAGATAGTCTTCAACAGCCTGGGAGAAAGTTTCTCCCTTAGTCTTCCTCCTACGGGAGTTTAATATTGAGGTCACTACTTAATGTATGCTGCAGCAGTCAGACGGAACGTAACTAAACATCCGGGGTTCTCTGATCATACCCCCAAACCCTCCTCCATGCACCACAAAACCCAATCCGAGCATTAAGACGATACAGAGGATATGGAGGCGGGGAAGGAAGATCACAGGTTCTCCCGGGCTCTGGTACACCCAATCCTGGACCCCTCAACCCTCAGGCCCTGTCGCCTGCTTCTACAGTCGCCCTCTTGGAAAGGACTTTAGACGAGATGTTGGCGTCCCCGACTGGAGACTGGGTTTCTCATCCCTGGGAGTTTTGGGTTCCCCTGCCTCAACACTGCACTCAGACCTAAGATTTATGATGGAGACCTTCTCCAAAATGCTATCCAAAAGTCTGGCCCAAACTGCATCTCAAATCACCTCCACTATCCAAACAGACCTGAAAACTTTGGGGACGAGAATTGACGCCATAGAACAAAGGACTGAACAAACAATAGCCAGAGCGAACCAAAACACCTCTTGCATTCAGGACCTTCAAGATCAACTGGACACAGCCCTTTCCAAAATCGAAGACCTTGAAAACAATTCTCGGAGATACAATTTCCGAATCCGTGGGTTTCCAAAATCCATCACAAACGTCCCATGAACTGTTCACACTTTTATTAAGGAACTTGTCCCTAATATTCCAGACCACAGGTTGGAACTGGATAGAGCCCACAGAGCCCTCCAGGCCCCAATGGGCTTCCCAGAGATGTGGTGGTCAAACCACACTTCTATGCAGTGAAGGAGGAAGTCATGAAGCTTTCCAGGAACTCACCCCAGCTCTCATTCCAAGGCCACCCAATTCAAGTGTTTGCCGATATCTCCCCAGCCACCATCCAAAAGCGGAGATCCCTAAAACCCTTGCTTGAGGTCCTAAGCCAAAGATCCGTTAAATATTGGTGGTCCTTCCCATTTCACCTCTCCTTCTCTTACAAAGGTAAAAATTATGGCTTCAGCACCTTTCAAGAGGGGGAACACCTTCTGATCAAACTAAACTTCATCTCCTTGGATCCGTCCTCTAACCTGCACTCCAAAAATGCAGGCTCATCCAAGCGCCCCTCTCCCCAGAGCCCTATTCCTCCAGTGTGGTGGACCCAACAAAAGAAGAGACCTAAAGACTCGCATCCCCCCTGATTAAAGGCTTTAATGCCTGGGGTTTGGGTTTTCTAATTGGAAGACTCGACTCTCGTCAAAGGTTTCTTATTCCCTCGAGTTGGATCTCCTAGTTTATTAATGTCTCATTGACTTTTTAGTTTATCTCTGTTGCTGTAGATGATACTGGGGCTTCTTTCCTCCTTTTGCGAGGCCCCTATGGGACCCGTGGGGGGGACCATTTGGTCGGCTGTGGTCTGGGCACCGCCCCGCCCAGTCCCGTGATTTTGGCCGGACGTTATGGGTGGGACGGTGTCGAGACCGGGGCTGATGGTCGTCTGTTTCAGGGGTCCCTCCAGGCTCTATAAGGTAGAGACTACTGGTTCATACCTCCAATTTTTATAATGTTGTTAATCTAACTTTGTTATTTAGGCTCCTTTGAGGCTCAAGGGGCCATCAAGGGACTACGATGGCTTCTGGGCCTGTTTGTTAGTTAGTTCCCCGGGGGTGGGGGGGGTCCCGCTTTGGGTCCCCTTCACCTCCTCATCCCGCGGCCGCGTAGTCGGAGTCCCCCTCGGGGAAGTGGCGCCTGGGGGACTGTTTATTTGTTTTTGCGGTTAAATTTTGCATTAAACACTATGCTGGCTTGGGGGCAGAGTGGTAGGCATGCTCCTCCCTCTGTTCCTGGGCGCCATTATATGGCTTACCCAGGAGCAGAAATGTTTCTGCTGTCAAGGCAGATGCTCTCAATTCACCTGTGGGGGCTGGGAGCCACTGGCTTGGCTCCCATCCTTCGGGCATGGTGGGGACTTTCGGCTTTTGGCCGTTATTCCCTTCTTGTATTCTCTCTAATACTAGCTTTCTTTTTCCTCTTCTGTCTATCATCTCTCTCTATGCTCTCCTCTTTTTCCCAGGCTCCAGGGATGCGCCACTTCTTAGGGAATAAGAAGCTCTCGGCCACAAGCCTCTCGGGATGTGAAGCTCTCTCTCCGCACTCCACAGGATCAGGTGAGTTATCTTTCAGTGATGCGTATTACCCTTCTAGGCAACCATAACCACATCTCGTTATCCCCCGGCAACTCTGAAATTAGCATCTCATAACGTCCAGGGCCTCAATTCCTCTATAAAGCGCCAAGCGTATTTTCAAGCTGCCCACTCACAGCACCTGGAAGTCTTCCTTCTCCAAGAAACCCACTTTCCCTCGCAATATAGCCCTAAATTTATTCATGAGAAATTCCCGCAATTTTTTCTAGCAAACGCCCCTGACAAAACGAGAGGGGTGGGAATCTTTTTCCTCTAAAGGTACAGGATTTCTCTCCCGACATGAAATCAGGGATCTGGAAGGCAGATATATACTCTTAGTTGGGGAAATCAGGGGATATACATACACCTTTATCTCTTATTATGCCCCCAACCAAGGTCAGGTACAATTTTTTAGGTCCACGCTGGGCTCCTTATCCCCTCACTTCGAGGGGTCTGTAATTCTAGGGGGGCTCTAACACAGCCTTAGACCATATGTTGGACAAGTCAGGGACCAATAGCTCTCCCCTCCTTCAGCCCCCAAAGATTTGAAGTTCGCCAAGCTCCTTTTCTCGATAGGATTAGTGGACGTTTGGAGGGAACTTAATCCAAAAGCAAGGGATTTTACGCACTACTCTGCTCCACATAAATCTTTTGCCAGGATTGATCATATCTTCATGGGAGCCCAGGCTATTCCCCTGGTCTCCAAGTCCTTTATAAGGGATTCCCCATTGTCAGATCACTCGATGGTAGTCCTTTATTCCCGGTCCCTATCAGATGTAGGAGTAAGATCCCTTTGGCGGTTGAGGGACTCAATATTTAATAATCTGGTTCATTGCACAATGCTAGGGGAGGACCTTAGAGAGTACGTCAGGCTGAACTCCAGTTCGGAAATCTCCCTTATGACCCTCTGGGCAGCTCATAAAGCAGTGATGAGGGGCAAGATAATGCACCTTTCGGCTAAACTTAAGAGGGAAAGGAAAATTGACCTGGATAAGTTGGAGCAAGACTTCTTCAAACTTGCTAAAGCCCATAAGAAAAACCCATCCTCTCTCTCCCGCTCCCAGTTGGAAGCAGGTAGAACGGCTCTAAATCTCGCCCTTACTACCCAAGCGGAGAATCAGATCCAGTGGTCCAACGCTCAATTTTACATCCAGAAGGATTGCATAGGCCCCAAACTGGCCTCTAGACTCTCCCCGAGGTATCGATCATTTTCCTTTCCTAAAGTGAAAGACCCCACGGGGTCCCTCACCCAGAACCCCATCAGGATCATGGCAACCTTCCACAAATTTTTTGCCAAGCTCTATAGGTCAGAGAATTCAGGCACCCCAAACTCCAGTCGCCGGTTTCTGGACGGCATCCACTTGCCCACTTTAGACAAGGAACACAGACTCTCCCTAGAAGACCCAATCTCGGAGACCGAGGTTTTGGACGTGATTAAAAACCTTAAAAAGGGCTCGTCACCAGGCCCAGATGGGTTTATTACAGCCTATTATAAACAGTTTGGGCCTATCCTAGCTCCCCATTTAGCTATTTTTTTAACTCCCTTCCAGAGGGGGCAATAGTTAGCAAATATCTTAACTCAGCTCATATTTCTGTCGTTCCAAAACCAGGCAAAGACCCCTCTGAAGTAGGTAACTACAGGCCCATCTCTTTAATCAATAACGACTTAAAAATTCTAACTAAAATCCTGGCTAATAGATTGTCCACTTTTATAGGGAAGTACATCCATAAAGATCAGGTAGGCTTCATTCCCGGAAGAAAGGGGCCTGTTCAGATCCGCAGGGCAGTGGACCTCATCTCTCTCCTTCGATCTGGGTGGGATGGCGGCCCTTCCCAAGAGGGGTTCATACTATCAATTGACTTGCAAAAAGCTTTTGACTCAGTGGAATGGCATTATCTCTTTGAGATCTTGGAGCCCTGGGGATTTGGGCCCAGATTCCTGCAAACCCTTAAAGCTCTATACTCCAAACCGAGGGCTCGCATCAAGCTTTATAACTATCTCCCTGATTCGTTCCCGATCTTCAGGGGTACCAGGCAAGGTTGCCCCCTTTCCCCACTGATATTTGCCATTGCTTTTGAACCCTTAGCGATCGTTATTAGGGAACATCCGGATATTTGGGGGGTGAGATGTGGTCCACACACACATAAATGTGCCCTTTTTGCAGATGACCTCTTTTTGTTCGTTACCTCCCCTTTAGCTTCCATCCCCAATATTCTTCAAACCCTGCAGGAGTTCGGCAGGGTCTCGGGTTTAACAGTCAATGTGGCTAAATCGGCTGCCCTCCACATTAATGTTCCTGAGTCGATCGTTTAACAACTCAAGGACAGATACCACTTCCCCTGGAGCTCAGACCATATACCCTACCTGGGGGTCAAGCTGACGGCTAATATTGAACGTCTATATGGCATTAATTACCCCTCTATTTAAACAACTTTTGGAAGACCTGGCCAACTGGGGGAGGTTGGGCCTCTCCTGGGTGGGGAGGGTGAACTCGGTTAAGATGACCCTTCTGCCAAAGATCCTATATTTGTTTAGGTCCCTTCCCATCCCCATTAAGAAACCACAATTGCTCCTCTTCCAGTCCAGGATCAAGAAGCTTATTTGGGGTAACAAGGGCTTTAGGTGTCCGGCTGAGGTTCTCTTGAGACTTCGAGAACAGGGTGGATTGGGGCTCCTGAACCTCTGGAGATATTATCAGGTGGCCCAACTGGCACAGTTCTCCATTATTCACGCTAGCACTAACAGACCAGACTGGGTAGGGATTGAGCGGCAGGCAGTCCCACGTAACACTTTGGATTTCCTAGTACGGGCCCACCCCAAATCTAGACAATTGATCCTTTCCCCCACGCTCTCCCATTCATTTGCACTATGCAATTCCTTATTTGGATCTGGGCCTTCCCCTTCAGACCACTGCAGCATGTATTCAATAATCCCCGCTTTCCCCCAGGTCAAGATATCGGAGCCTTTAGTTGGTGGACCAACAAGGGCCTCTTTAGAATTGGTCATTTCCTCTCCCCTTCTGGCCCTATCTCCCTCAAACTCTGTTCTAGTAAACTAGATATGCCCACGTCAGAAAAATTCTGCTTCCATCAAATTCCTCTTTATGGAGGGATAAACCGGCGTTGGTGTCTGTCACCCCCTATGAACAGTGGTGCTCAGGCATCTCCAACCAAAAGGGTGGCATCTCCTTAATATACGTATCACTGATGGACCTCCCCGAGAAGCCTCCATACGCTAAGAGTTGGGAGAGAGACCTAAATGTGTTCCGAGTCCCAGGACCAGATAAATGGTTCTCTCTTGTCTTGAAATCCTTCAAGGGCATAGTAAACGTTTCGCTAATTGAAGCTAGTGTGAAGGTGATCTCCTGCTGGTATTTGGTCCCTCTGCGGCTCTCAATCATGTTCCTGAATTCCTCCCCACTATGCTTCAGAGGCTGCACCCTTCAGGGTACGTTCTACCATACTTGGTGGGAATGCCCTAGGATCAGGGGATTCTGGAACAGGATTTTTACGCTGCTGAGGAAGATTACAGGCCAAGCTGTCCCACAAATTCCGGAAATAGCGTTGCTAAATCAAAGGCCGGATGGTCTCTCTAAACCTCTAGCTAAACTATCTCACTTTATCCTTCTGGGGGCCAAGCTCACATTAGCGAAGGCCTGGAAAAAACCCTCCGTCTCCTTTAATGCAGCCAAGAGAAAAGTCACCTGGATCATGACTCAAGAAAAATTTGCGAATGCTCTCCTTGACTCTTTGACTAAATTTGACATTGTCTGGGAACCCTGGAAGAACTACCTCAGCCTACCTACTTGACCCATTCTTTCTGCCCTTGGGGTGACGCTTCCCTGGTGCCTCTCTTCTTACTCTCTCCTCTCTTTTCTGACTTCTTTCCTCTTCCTCATTGGCGACTGTTTATGAGGTTATGCTATACTTTTCAACATGATTATCTGCTCATGGAAGGGGCCCCTCGGGGTCAGCCTAACCTCAGAGTACGGTATCTGGATCGCTATGTTGTTATGTGTTTAGGTGATACTAGTGGGTGGGAGGGCTTGCCGGGGTGCGTTCCTCCCCCTCCCCCGGACACAGCTTGATCCTGGATGGGGTGTCAGGGACAGGCTGGGGGGGATGTCACCTTGGCTTCCCCCAAGAAGGGTGAATGTATTTGTTCAAGATCACTTTTGCATTAGATTCTCACTTTCAGGTGAACTATTTTAGATTCTATACTTGTAACTCGCGTGAGGCCTTCCCTTGCCTAATCTGTGACTTTATGTTTCTCTGTATTGTTGAAACTTCAATAAAATCATTTAAAACATAATTGATCCACAAACTAAACACAAAGAATTCCACCCACAGAAAATAGCCAATGCTTTCAGTCATTTTTATGGCTCTCTTTACAAGCTAAAGGATGATAAAGAGACACATCAACCTACACTAGAAACAATTAACACCTTTCTTGCTAACCTGACAATTCCACAACTAACACAAACTCATCTTCAATCCAAGAATCAACCTTTCAATGTAACCGAGATACACAACGTTATCGAATCCCTCCCTGCAAACAAATCTCCTGGACCGGACGGATTCAATGGAGAATACTGTAAAGAATTCAAGGGGGGCGTGGTCTGGACTCTGAGGACGACAGCCGCATCTTGAGAGAGCTCGAGAGCAAAGGAGCTTATCTCCAGCCATCCGTCCTCAGCAAGCCTCGGTGAGCATCCCCACATACCCAGGGGGTCTTCCATCATCCCCCCACACAGACTGGTATAATTATTTTGATTGTCCGTTGCGGACCTCCGTGGAGCCCCGAAATTTAGGCCGCGGCTCTTGCCGCGACTAGGCCGCGGAAGCCTCGGCGGCCTGCCAGAACCCATCCAGCCCTCTCACTCCTCTCCTGACCCCGAGGCATGGACCTGGAGGACCCTCATCACCCCCACACACTAGCAGGACAGCTATCAGACACAGGACTACGCATAGTTCCGCGTCATCCACAAATTTAGTCCGAGGCCTCACCAGTGACTAGGCCGCAATATCTGGATCAGCTCCCCAGGCCCCAGGCCCCAGCTCCACCCATCAAAATCTTTAAAATCATCTTTATCAAGGGGGTCCTGACGAACCCTGCACGCTGATGGCTGCCTGAAGCACTCCTGCATAGTGGAGCCTCATTAGCAAACACAGGAATCCTTCCCACCCTTAAGCCTTCTCCAGCCATGGGGAAAAATGACCACTCTACCACAGCCTCCCGCAATCTCAAAGAACAGCCACCGCAACCACCCGGCAACATCCCAGCAATGTTCAGGCTTGCGGGAGGGGACAACCGCTCATCCACAGAAATGGAATTAGAATCTCTGACTGGTTCCCAGACCCAGGCGAGTACACAACAGAAGCCTACTTACCCGGCTACATCTAACCCGCTCTGTTTAAATGACCTACAAGCAGTGGCGGCAGACATAAAAGCCACCCTGACAGCTGCCATATCTGACCTCAGGGCTGATTTGCACGCAGTCTCCATGAGGATGGGAGCGGTGGAACAAACAATAACCCACCATGCTGACGCCATAAGACAAGTCCAAAGATCCACAGATTTGAACCTCTCACACATAATCGACATGCACAGACATTTGGAAGACCTCGATAATCGAGGAAGACGCCACAACATACGCATCAGGGGACTCCCTGAAACTATTGAACAACGCCAGATTGAACAGACTGTGGTGGGGATTTTTAACGATCTGCTAGAAAGACCCGCAGATTCCCCCATTGAAATAGAGAGAATCCACAGAGCACTAAGACCCAGAGGAATGGAATCCGACCCTCCTAGAGACATCATTTGTTGCTTAGTAAATTTCCCACATAAGGAAGCAATCCTTAGAAAAGCCCGAGATCGCAATAGAGTGTTCTTTAATGGTACTGAGATCAAACTGTTCCAAGACCTCTCCACCATAACCCTAAACCACAGAAGAGCCTTGAGCCCCCTGCTGGAGCAACTCAGATCAAGAGGTATTCCATACAGATGGAAGTTCCCCTTCTGTCTGTCGGCAACCTGGAGAGGCCATTCGGCTCACCTAGGAACCCCCCGATGATCTACATGCTTTTTGTGAAACGCTCAACATTCCATACACGGAAGTACCTGAATGGTACAGCACATTCTCCATTTCCGAAACATGGATCAAAGTCTCTAACAACTCCACCCTTAGAGCTCAAAGACACAGAGACAAACGCCAAAGAAATTCTGACACACCTCCTCTTCACCAGAACCTCAGAGAGGAAGCACCAAGAAGCCCTGGTTCATACCCTCCACGTAGAAGAGACCGAATGGATGCTTAAGTCACTCAACCTCCAAATAACAATCCCCATCGATCCTGTTCCATTCCACAAGACTGGCCCGAAAGCTTTCTACTCATAAGCTTGGTATAGTGACTAATGTACTCTTATTTTCTTGGCAACAGAACTTGATGAGCCCACTGGTGAGTTTAATCATTTCCTCCTGACTGATGCGAGACAATCTGATTTCATGATTTCACCCTTCTTTTAACAGAAACTTTATTGACAAATCAGCATTACATGTTGTATCTCTTATTTCACCCTTCTTTACTCTATCTAAATGCCTTTTAAGGCGCTCACCTAATGCTTGGGTCCTCTTAAGACAGGAGTCTCTAACCATGGGCCAACTGCAGAAAGCACCAGCTCCGATCCGAATCGAAGGCTTTTTTGGCCAAACTCTCTTCATTATCACAGGTTCTCTATAATACCACAGTTACACTGATATTAATCTAAGTCTCCTCTTAATAATCATAAACTGTTATTATCATATAAATGATACACCCAGTGTAAGCCTTAACCAGCCAGATGGTTCCGAGTCTTACACCTTACCGAATGTATGGTTATTATTGTGTCTTCTTTAACCCATTAAGGTACTTTCTGCATTTTTTCTGTGTTCTCTCTAACTATTGTTATTTTAGATCTCAAGCTTCAGGGCTCCGTTCACAAAGCCCTATCAAGAGCGACCATCCAAGCTCTTTAGAAGCTTCAAATGTAAGTTACGTTTTGGTTCTGTTCGGTTTGAGCCTTTTTTTCTTTGTGTTCTTGACTCAGGTTACCTCATTCAACTTGTGGCTTACCCTGCTTCCTTAGACATCTCTGGGGGGGGGAGTGTCATCGTGGGTCCCTTGCTCCTCGTTGGGAGGTATAATGCGGGGATCCCTCGCTCCCCCTACAGACGACTTAGCAACGAAGAGGCATAAACAATGGATAATATGTTACAGCTTCATTACAGCCTCCTGCATTACCTACTTACACAAAAGATTTTCTCTAACCTTTCAAACCTATACCAGATTGTCCTCTTCCAGGCTATAATGCACTACATCAATTAGAGTTTCCTCCCTTATTTTTTTTTTTCTGTGTATAACATAAAAAGCCTCCACATCCCCATAGGATACTATAATTCTTCCAATGGGTATCACCTATTTAATCCTCATCTTCATGCCCTCATTATTAGCACCCAGTACACACCATCCACAGAGAGACAGCTGTCCATTCCAATAACACACCACAATCCCTCCACAGTCAATTCCATACACTCCCTCCTCTTTAAACCATTAAAGACCACCCCAGATCTAACCCCACACAGGATTCCATACCATACCTGGTCTCCCCAGCTCCACTACAGCAGGTTCACGCCTCCTCACGTTCAAAACTAGACCACTCTCCCACACAGAGAGAGATCCCTTTCTCTCCTGACAGTACCGGACTTACCTAAATATCATATCTAAGCATTCTCCCTACCACTACTATAGGACGATTAGCTGGTCTACTTCTCCCTCCGGACATCCACTCTTACCGTCTTTCAGACATCTCCTTCTTCTATCCTATCTTTCTATTCCTATCTACCCCCTTCTCCCTGTTCTTGTTCTCTTCTTTCTGAGATTTAATTCCACCTACCAAATTGCCAGCCGTTGAACTCAAGCTCTGTTAGTTTTCTTCGCCCTACCAGAACATATTAAGCTTGCTATATCTATTACTCACAATTGTTGACTGGGCAAACCATCAATAAACAATAAGGACATCTCCAATAACGATCAAAAATCCTCTCTCGTTGAAAGTAGTCTCTATTAATGCCAAAGGGCTAAACCTCCCTGAGAAACGCTGTCAATTATTAAGAGAATGTCATAGGCTGAAAGCAAATGTGGCTCTAATTCAGGAAACCCATTTTCTTGAAGGGAAGATTTCCAACCTCTCCCACAAGAACTACACAAAGATATATCACGCCACCAACAAAGAATCGAAATCGAAAGAAGTCACAATACTCATTTCTAGACACACCCAATTCATAATCACGGACTCCTTGAGGGATCTATTGGGAAGATACATTTTCCTTAAAGGCACCTTTAACAACCGACCCATCACAATCGCCAATATCTATGCACCCAATACCAAACAAATAGCCTTTTTTAGACAGATAACTGACCTTCTGACATCATTATCAACAGGAATCCTCATACTAGGGGGGGACTTTAATGTCCCCATGAACCCCATTACTGACACCTCCTCTGGTACATCTTACTTACCATATAGAGCGCTAAGACAAATTAAAAAACATTTACAGAGTCTCCTGTTGCATGACACCTGGAGAACTCTTAATCCACAAGGGAAGGATTACACATTCTTCTCTCCCCTGCACCAAAAATACACGAGGATAGACTACCTCTTTGTCTCGCAACCTGACCTATCCCTTCTTCAAAACGCTACAATTGAACCCATGACTTTCTCAGATCACCATCCAATTACTGCTACCCTGACCTTTCCAGAAATCATAAATAGGACCAAAACATGGAGACTTAACTCCGCCTTACTAAATGACCCTGCAGTAATTTCCAACATCTCTTCATGCCTCCAAGACTATTTTTCACTAAACGATACACCCACACATCGCCTCTCAACATTTGGGAAGCACACAAATGCGTAGTACAGGGCAAATTTATAAAAATAGCCTCCCAAAATAAAAAAATCCATCAGACAAAAATCTCTACCTTAATGTCACAAATTAGCAAGCTAGAATCGTCACACAAGAGAAACCAAGCTATTGCAACATACAAAGAACTTTTATAATTAAGACAACTCCTTTTAGAGGAGTTAAACTTAAAGGTGAAAAGACGCTACATCCTGCGGCATAAGATTTATTACGAACAGAGAAATAAAAGTGGCAGGTTGCTAGCTAAGGCGGTACAAAGCAAAAAGTCAGCTTATACAGTTCACCACATAAAGGACAAACACGGAGATATACACTCATCTAATGACAGGATAGCCCCCCAATTCGAGAACTACCAACATTCACTGTATAACATTCCCTCCAAAGCCAAATGCCCTCTAGGATCAGAACTACGTAACCGCTCTATTCAAACGTTCCTTGATGACTTTGGTATCTCTCCCATCTCGAAGGATGTATCAAATAAATTAAATGCACCCATTTCGGAAACGGAATTAGTGAAGGCAGTTAAAGAAATGAAAGTAGGCAAAGCCCCTGGCCCAGATGGACTCCCCCTACAGTACTATAAAACATTCATGAACATACTCAAACCCCGTTACCTCTCTTCCTTCCACACACTCAGCCTCGAAAACCAAGCTCCCCCACACTTTCTTCAGGCTCATATTGCCGTTATCCCCAAAGAGGACAAAGACCCTTCCCAAGTATCAAACTATCGTCCCATATCTCTCATCAATGTGGACATAAAAATATTTGCGAAGATCTTGGCCAATCGCCTCTTACCTCTTCTTTCATCCCTAATCTCATTAGACCAAGTCGGATTTATTCCGGGTAGAGAGGGCAGAGACAACACCATCAAAGCATTAAGTATTCATCACTGGCTCAATTTGAATAAGAAATAAGGCTTTTCCTCTCCCTAGATGCTGAAAAGGCATTTGACAGGGTGGCCTGGGATTATATGCACGAGGTACTCCGACACATGGGAATTCCCAAATTAATGCTTTCATATATTAAAGCCCTATACTCCTCCCCTACTGCTAGAGTGCGTGTTAATGGCCACCTGTCGGACGCATTTCAACTTAAAAATGGCACTAGACAAGGGTGCCTGCTCTCCCCGATATTATTTGTTTTGTCCCTCGAGCCTCCCCTTAACAAAATTCGCCTTACTCTCAATGTAAAGGGGACTACCATTGCAGAACACTCATTCAAAATAGCGGCCTTCGCCGGCGACCTCCTTCTCTTCCTCTCAGAACCAATTATCTCTATTCCAAACCTGATAAAAGATTTAGATTTTTTCCACCAAATTTCAAATCTAAAAATCATCTGCCTTGAATATAACCCTCTCCCCTGAAACAGTCCACCTTTGCCAAAGCAACTTTCCCTTTAAATTGGCCAAAGACTACATTACCAACTTGGGAATTAAACTACCACATACTCTTTCCAACCTCTTCCAACTAAACTTCACTCCAATTCTAAAAGAGACCAAAGAAGATCTATAGAGATGGAACATACTCAATGTTTCATGGTTCGGTAGAGCATCTCTAATTAAAATGACAATCATCCCCCTTTTCCTATACCTTTTCCAAACAATTCCAATTAAGATTCCTATATCCTTTTTCAATAACTTCCGCCAGCTTTGCTCTGCTTTTATCTGGCGCAACAAGCAACCCAGAATTAGATATGACAAACTAACCCTTCCAAAACATAGAGGCGGGATTGCCCTCCCTGATCTCCGCAAGTATCACCTAGCAGCTCTCCTTACCCGTATCGTTGATTGGAACTTACACGGTTCTATTAAGGACTGGGTCATTTTTGAACAACTCACTTCACCACAAAATCTAAGAAACTTACCATGGATACATCCCCAACATATCACTCCTCAAAATAAACAACACCCATTTATTGGCCCTACCTTAGCCGCCTTTCATAGTTCAAGTAAAAGCTCCAACCCTAAACCATGGCTCAGCCCTTTAACCCCCCTGAGAGGGAACCCAGACTTCCCACCAGGCCTGGACAAAAACTTCCTCCTAAACATTTGGCCCCACAGAGACGTTCTAGCGTCACATTTCTATACAAGAGGGGCGTTCTTGTCACTGGAAGAGTTAAATGATTCCCTACTCCCTAACCATATCCCACGTTGGATTTACTTGCAGGTCAGGAATTTCTTACATAATTCCTCCAACATTCTGCTATGGACTCGAAAAACATCCACCCTTGAAGACCTCTGTTCTAAAAAGTCTCCCCAAAGACACATCATCTCCGCTCTGTACTCTTCTACATTTGAGAACCTCTCAGCATTCTGCTTGCAGAGCCTGGGAACAAGACCTAGAAAGGTCTCTATCACCAGAGAAATGGGAACTCATATGTACCTACACCCACAAAGGATCTCTCAATGTGGCTACTCAGGAGTGCAGTTTTAAAATCATGTCTAGATGGTATAGAACACCGGAACTTCTTAACAAATTCTCAAATATCATTTCAAACAAATGCTGGCGATGTAAGGATGGCATAGGATCTTTTTTTCATATCTGGTGGCCATGCCCCCAAATCCAAAAGTTTTGGGAGATTGTTCATAACACCATCCACCAAGTTACAGCGGAGACGCTGGAATTTTCCCCTGCCACATATTTGCTTCACCCTTCCAATATCCCAAAGAAACGTTATAATAAATCTCTAATAATGTTTATGATTAACACAGCTAAACAATGTATTCCATACCACTGGCAATCCCTAAACATTCCAACAAGAGAGGAATGGTTCCGGAGAATTAATAACACTGAAAAAATCTAAGAACTTATAAGCATGAGTCACTCACATGACTACCCATTGAACAACACTCCTCCTTAAATCCTAACCAAATCAACGGCACTATGTGCTCCTTGAGTGGGGAGGGGAGTCATAGCTGGCCTATGTCTGCCCCTGTGCACATACACCCCCTCTTCCTACCCTACAAATAAGCTTCTTTAACCGCACTCCTCCCCTTTTTCTTTTCTTTCTCTTCTCTCTCTTTGCCCCCTCCTTTTCCTCCTCCCACTTCTCGTACATACCAATAAACTTCCCGCCAAATTATCTTCTCCCAAACAGTGCAGAAAACGTCTCATGCCCATATACCTTCATATATTAAGTTTAACATGACGCAGGTGAACTGCATGCCTTGACTTCCTCTAAACAGAATCAGAGTAGAATTATCTTTCATCTCAAAACACACGTGTCTATAAACCCCATTTAAATTTAAATCATAACTTCCCTATATCCCATCCATCCTTGGTTTTTCTACCCCTCCTACCTATTAGTAACCATAAGATACTCTACCTAGTTAAAGAGCCTGTTGTGACTTTACATGTCCAATGTTCTGTAATGTTGCCTATTCAACTCTCTTTTTTGTATCTTTTTTATCAGCAAAATTATATTCATCCAAAGTGTTTCTGTATGTACAACATCTGTCATTATTTTTTCCTGTATGTACATTTCTTCTCAATAAAAACTTTAAGAAAAAAAAAAAGAATTCAAAACAATATTATCCCCATATCTACTACACACTTTCAATGATGCCGCTGCTTCTTCCGCCTTCCCCCCAGAGATGCCCAAAGCATAGATTGTTACCCTTCCTAAGCCAGGGAAGGAACCCACCTCACCTCCAAATTTTAGGTCTATATGGCTACTGAACCTTGACTTAAAAATCTACGCCAAGTTGCTCGCCGTACGATTAGTTGATATAATGCCCCCTTTAATACATCCAGACCAAACTGGTTTTACCAAGCACAGACAAACTTCGGATGCCACCCAAAGAATAACCAATATTAACCACTTCAATACTATGCACTTAGAACACTTTACTACCAGACCAATTTTCAGTTTTCAGTGCTGTTGCGCTTTGAATGACAATTGCGTGGTCATGCGACGCTGTACCCAAACATAGTTTTTATCATTTTGTTCCCATAAATAGAGCTTTCTTTTGGTGGTATTTGATTACCTCTGCGGTTTTTATTTTTTGCGCTACAAATAAAAAAAGACCGAAAATTTTGAAAAAAAAATTCTCTATTTTTGTCACAAAACTTTGTAAATAAGTAAATTTTCTCCATCACTGGTGGGCACTGATGAGGCTACACTGACGGGCACTGATGTGGCAGTACTGATTGGCACTGATGAAGCGGCACTGATAAGGTGGCACTGATGATGAGGCACTTATATGCAGCAATGATGAGCACTGTTAGGCGGCACTGATAAGCAGCACTGATATGCAGCACTGATGGGCACTGATATGCAGCACTGACAGACACTGCTAATCGGCACTGATGGGCACTCATAGACAGCACTGATTGGCACTCATAGGCAGCACTGGGCACTGATAGGTGGCACTGTTGGGCACTGATATGTGGCACTGGTATGCATTTATAGGGGCACTGGTAAGCACTGATAGGGGCACTGGTGGGCATATATACTGATAGGGACTCATTTCCTGGTGGTCTAGGGTGGCATCTGAAGGTGGCACTGAGTGCCATCCACATTGGGCACTATGTCTCTTACCTGGTGGTCTAGCGGGGTCTCCCTGGTGGTCCAGATCTGTTCCCTGGTGGTCCCTGGTCGGCTCCCTGGTGGTCCTGGGTCGGCACATCCCTGGTGGTCCCTGGGCAGGCTCCCTGGTGGTCTAGGGTGGCGATCCAAGGGAGGGCTGTGCTGATAAATCATCAGCACAAACCCTCCCTATCAGGAGAGCAGCCGATCGGTTCTCCACTCCTCAGGTCTGCAGACCTGAGTACAGGAAAGACGATAAATGGCTTTCCTGTGTTACACTGTGACCAACCATGATTGGTCACGGCTGATCACATGGTAAAGTGCTTCGGATGGAAGCACTTTACCGAGATCGGTATTGCGGGGGGTCAGACTGACCTCCCACACCACTGATCGCCGCGATGCACGCCCCCCCGGGCGCGCGGCGGCTTGTTATCCTGAGGATGTCATATGACGTCCAGTCAGGATAACTAAGCCACTTCCCGGCCGTCATTTTGCATACGGCGGTCGGGAAGTGGTTATACACTTAGCCAAGGTCCAAAAAAGGCCTTTCCTGCTCCTAGCGTTGGATGCAGAGAAGGTCTTTGAACGTATTCACTGGCTGTATCTAGCAAAAGTGCTGGAGTCCTTTGGATTTACTGGCAACATATACTCGGTCATAATGGCTCTCTATTCTAAACCATCTGCACGTGTTTATATATCTGGTACTTTATCACCCCCTTCTTTATTTCTAACGGAACTAGACAGGGTTGCCCCCTTTCCCCGCTTATATTTAATCTACTAATGGAACCCCTGGTGATTTATATCAGATCACACTCTGATATCAAGGGATACCCAATTGGCAACTCTGTCCATTCCATTAGTCTTTTTGTTGATGATGTCCTCTCTGGCTGCAGTGTATGAAGCGTTAATAGGATTTCATATTATAAAGTAAATGAGAGTAAGTCGTATATACTAAACCTGGGGATAGACTCCTCCATATAAACAGAATTAAACGCTAAATTCCCATATACATGAAGCAAAACAGGAATTCAATATCTGGGCATAACGTTAACTTCAACTACAGACCAGCTAGTGGAAGCCAATTACACAACCTTTATCCAAAAACTAAACTCTAAACTACAGAATATAGCCAAATCTGAACTTTCATGGTCCGGTAGGTTAGCAGCTCTCAAAATTATAACTCTACCACAGTTTATTTATCTATTCAGAGCTCTCCCCATACCAGTCCCTGAGTCCTTCTTTTCCAAGGCCCAATCGATGATAAACAAATATTTGTGGCAAGGTAAAAAAGTCAGATGTGTTAAAAAACACATTAAGGCTAGGAATGTGGGATGGGCAGACCATGTACTGATTAAAGACTATTATACAGCCGCAATACTTTCTCAGCTAAAATCATGGTTCTCACAAAATCATATCCAACGTCGGTGTGAATTGGAGGAACATCAATGTCCCACCAAAAACCTCTATGACATGATAACGGCCAGTAGGTTTTTGTCGGTGGACTCTCTTGGGGCCTCCCGCACTATGACAGACTCTTTATAAGCTTGGAGGTCTTTGTTAAAGAAGCCAGTAGAAGAGTCCAATTCTAAATCCGTACCAATACCCATCACTAGCCTACAATTATTGATTCCTGACCTAAGGATAAAACATTGGAAAGGCAAGGGTATAAACTCCATAGAAGATCTAAAAATAGGTCCATCCACAAAAAACATTTAGAACAGCTCAAATCAAATTTGACCTGGAACCCACAGATCAATATAAATATATCCAGGTAACACACCTCCTAAAGCTATACCTAATTCGTCTATTACCCTCCATTGGAGAGTTTTTCTCTACCTACATAACTTGGATACCAAAATGAAGGGCATAGCCCTATTTTATAACCTTCTAAACCAAAAGACAGTGTTTATTAAGACCCCTTCTATAGATAGTGGGAGCTGAATTTGGGATCCTCCTTTTCCCCTCATCGGTGGCAGAAAGCACTCTCAACCATATATGCTTCAACCAAAAGTGCCAACCTGTGGGAGTTGACCCACAAGATTTTACTTAGGTGGTACCTAACGCCCACGAGAATTGGAGAAAATGTGGACAGCGAGGATCTCTCTTCCATATCCTATGGTGATGTCCAAAACTTCAAAAATTTTGGAGGACTATTTTTACCACTATAACTAAAGTTACAGGGTTCCAATGTGAGAAAGATCCTGGGATGGCCGTTTTATCCTTGGGGATGGAGGCTATCCTGGGACAGGTAAAAGATATAATATCTCATAATCTATTAGGCGCCAGACTTGAAATAACTAGACATTGGAGACAAACGGAAGCCCCTACTATAACTGAAACTATCAGAACAATTAACATGCATACCTCATACGAGATGATGTTAGCCTCATCTCAGGGTAACCTCCAGGTAAAATACCCTAGGTGGAGACAATGGGTTGAATGGTATGACCACAAAATTGCATCTATATGAAAATAAATCTAGTATAGGGTTTCACTACCCAGATTGAGACATCATTGTATATCACTCTGTATTGAACACTTGACCAGTGTTAGAGTCCGAGGATACAGCCAAAGTTCTGTTCTGTTCTGTTTTATAACCCTGTTGTGTTAGATTTCTATGTTATTCTCTTAAACTACACTCAGTTGCAGTAATATGATTTAAAATAACCTAAAGTGACAAAATATGCAATAAATTACATATAAAGAGCTAAACTATGACAGGAATGATGGCACAAGGCCCACGGGGAGGTTGGCTACCCGCCTCAACGCAGAGTGTTCCCCTTGGGGCGTCATGGGTGGGGGGGGGCCGGGCCACCTGGGTTTACGAGTGCCAGCACAGATTGAGGAATGTATTAACCATATGTGGTGGATGCAATACTTGTAGTATGCATAGAGCTACGGTACTGATATCCAAATTTGTTGCAAACATAATTTCTTTGTATATACCAATGTCACCCGAGACGCTTCTTACTTTCACTGTAACCTTGTGTGCAAAACCTCAATAAAACATTGGAAATAAAAATTAGATTGTATTGTCTTTGTGTGCACTAATAGTCAATTTAATGTATTTTTTCTTCAAAGTATAGATTTGGCAAAAAGACGTTCAAATATCTTGCAACATAAAAATTGTAAATACTATATTTTTATTCATCTCCTTTTAGAAAACATATAATCTTTGGGTTTTTAAGTAATTTTCTAGCCAAAAAATGAAAAAATTGCTCCAGAGGGAAACTAGTTAAATGATCTGTATATTTTCAATTCAGGAATTAAGACAGTGATGGGACATCTGAGACCTCTAGCCAGGGAGGGAGTAGATCAATTTTGTGGAAAAGCTCAGTGATGTTTTTAGAGCTAGGAATCAGAAAGGACGCAGATACCTATGACGAGGGAAAAGATAAAAGTATCCTTATAGGAGCAAGGATTGATATACAGAACATAGGGGGTTTTGAGGTCATCACATTTGAGGTATATAAAAATATTAGATTTTTCCTTTGGAAAGAGTAGTTTAAGAAATGTTATAAAGAGAAACTTCAACCAAAGGCACCTTCAGAAATGTCTAGTAATAGTAATATACAAACAGATACTTATAGATAATTTTATATACAACAGAGTGCAATGCTAGAAATAAAATTGCCGCAGCAGGGACAACACAAAAGTAGGCTGGCCGCACTTCAGCAATGTTGTAGATAAAACTTGTATTTATTGGAATCTTCAAAACCATATAGAAACAGACATCACAGCTCCCTGGATGGACGGAGGACAGTAAATGCGTTTCACACAGACATACTGCATGTTTAATCATATGTGTGTTCTGCTTGCTGCTGCCATCGAGGATCAGGCTGGCACCGGCTGATGTGAGAAGAGGCTTTAGATTTATGCACCTGCCTGGAGCGGTTTCCTTTCTAGAAATAAGGTTACTTAACCCTTTTCAATAAGGAATAAACTATACATAAAAATAAATAAATAGTATAATCATAGATTGTGCAGCGTTATAAGTGAGACCAACCACAAACATAAGTCACTTTATAAAGCTTTTGAATGTGTATAAACATATAAATCAATAGTTCAATAATAAATTGTGCAACATTATGAGTGAGACCATCCACAGACATAAAAAATAAAAGGGTGATTAGAGCACACACCACATGCAGTGACTCCAGCCTTAATAATATTTCAAAGTGATTAGTGATAATAGTAAAAATAAATGTGATGCTGATGGTAAGGAAAGAGCAGAAATCACTCTTCAATACACCATGTGCCACACTAACAGACATATGCGCTCACTTTTCCATAGACCTTCAATTCATAAGAGCTCTATAAGGTGCTTGATGTATTAAACCATCCCCTGTGGCTCCCAGGAACACTGCACCTCTGCACAGCATATATTATATACACATTGGGGTACAGCTTTAAGAAAAAATAAACATGGCCAGCAAAAAAAAACACGTTCTTCACATTGAGCAGCTCAGCAGCGCCTCTTCCTATGCTTCTGGATAGCATGATGACTTCTCCACCATATGCGCTACGCCCTGTGCGGGGCTTCATCTGAGGCTGGAGAATACACATCACCATTACTCTGTTAAACACCTTCCCCTTTGGTTTACTAGCAATCTATAAATAATTTTCCCAAGCACAGCTGCAGCTGTTTTTGCCATTTTCACTAAGGGCAGATTGATCCATCTTTCTTTACTTCCTGGAACTTTGGGTCTGCATCTTGGAACATGTGGCAAGAACTACTCACGATGCAGCTGTAAGACCAGGGTTACTTCACCATTGTCTCACTCAACCAGGGAGGGGATAACCAGTAATTGTAAGTAAAAGCAAATAATGTTTGTCTAACTAATGAATGTAAGATGATTTCATATTGGCATGCAGAGCTGTATGCTGCTGTGATTTGTAGAGAAACGGAACACAATATGCTTTACTGTAAATTCTGTCTAACAGGAGAAAAGGAGTTTCTTAATAGCAAAGATAGTTTAGTGTGCTGTTGGAGGAATTGGAGGGGTAGTGTTTAAATAAGCTGAGTAAAAAGAGATTAGGAACTCACCATGCATACCAGTTTAGGCCTAAATCAGTGACAATGCATTTATTGTCAACAGATACATTTATAGCTCTGTTCACGGAATTAGTACAAAATGATTTATACTAGTTAGACTGGTCCTCAACTGAACAGGACAACATGAACAAAAAGCTCTAAGGCTCCATTCACATCTAGGTGTCCCTGATTGTGGACAGAATCACTGCAATTCTGCCCACGACCCTGAATTGCAAATTGCGGGACATGTAACTTCCAAAGGCATCCCCCTCTTTTGGGCGACAGGCATACCGTGATTCTGTTTACGTGATTTTACCGCGATTTGTCAGGCGGCAATCATGGCAAAATCGCACCACGATCAGAGTGCCATTGTAAGTGATGGGGATCGCACAGGCGTCCCATGATTTGCCGTGATTTGAGATTGCAGGCAGAATCGCGGCAATTCTGCCCATGATCCAGAATATCTAGATGTGAACCGAGCATAAAGGAATTATTTGGAGCACAAGATATTATTATAAAAATGATCAATAAGGGGGGCAATGTCCTGCAACGTGAGAACCAGTGTGTCTGAAAAAAATGAGGCGATGGAACAATACTAAATATTATGCTCAATTATGGGTTGATCTTTTCTTGCTTTGGTGACTGAAAGTAAAAGTACATAAAACAAGGGTATGTAGGTGAAAAAGAATTAGTGTTTAAGAATTTTAAAAAATGACATTACACCTAACCCCTACACCATTCAAAAGGTGCATAAGTGTTTTCCAACCCCTCTGGGGGAACCAATCGTTTCTTTGAGCAGTGGGCCAACTGACAAAAAATGGTAATGTGAAGCTCCAACCCCTGGCAGTGAGATTAAAATCATATGTACATGACTCCAAACATGTCTTGATGAAGAGACAGGATGTAGACATTAAAGGGGAATTCCTACCAGTAGGTTAAATGTGGAGTAATTACCCGCCAGTTGGGGCTGGAAGGTTGTAATACAATGCTACAGAAAGGGCACTTGAATTTTTTTGAGCATAATGTGTTTGTGTTGGATACGCAATAATTTGTACTCTATCATACTGTAGGTGTTTCATTTTAAATATACTTTATTATAGAAAGGTACAGGAAGTTACCATGGGAGTGATGCTTGCATATGCATATGACTGTATTCATTGTGGACATTGATTGGAAACTTTTTTTCTTTCCCCTCACAGGTTTCAGTGCACGCGTAGCTCTCTGGCTTTGGTATGTGGATGGTGTGCTGTATGCCCGAAGAGGCACTTATGGGGCTTTGTGGGATTATTTAAATTATATATATCATTTCATTTCAGTATACTCACAGGTCAGCTCCTGCTCCCCTGACCCCAAAGAACCACCCCTAGCTATCCTGTAAAAAAAAGTGCAAATCAAGCACCAGTGCATTACCATCATTATCACACGAGTGAACACAGGGCAGGAATATATGCTGACATAAAGAAAAAAGAAACTTATAAGTGTTTGATAATTTTCCAAATTCTAACCTCCTCTTCATGTCAGCATACTCAAGGATGTAGCTAGCTCTAAGATGGGAGGAATCAAATAACAGAAAAACTCATGTACTGCTGATTGATGATAAACCTTAATGGGAAGGCAAAGGAGGAGATCATCGAAGCACCATAGGTAGATAAAAATAATGCCATATCCATCCAATAGTGATTTTAAAAAGATAGAGAAAAAGTAAATGTTGACTTTAAAAGCAGAATTAAGATAGAAATATAAGCAAAACATTTTTTTTTTTAAATTTTGGGTAGGTTATAACACCTTTAATTTTTTTTTTTTTTTGCCACATTGGGGAGAATTCCCTTCACTTCTGGTCCCATAGCCAAAACAGAAAATGAAAGAAAACCCTGCAAATTAAGGTAAACCGTTGGGGCCCCCCAGGTCACAAGAACTAGTGTTCCCTGTGGAATATTTCCCCTCTATTACTGTTCTAGGAACAACCCAAATTATGGGATCTTCTTTCACATTTGATGATAATCGTAAACAGGAAAAATAGAGAGCATGAATCTCCCTAAAGGGGGCAGAGGTAACAATAAAAATCTGACAGGTGTTCTAATCCATCTCCACTCTGTGCAAAACGAAAAAATAGTTTTGCCTTTATCGATACTTTAAACCTCTACATAAAAAATATACAAATGGCGACTGTGAGCTTTATGCCCTAATATACTAGTATATTCAGCAAAATTACACATTATGGCAGCCTTAACTGCCAAGCAATCCTCTCGGCTATCATGGGTGCTTCCATATTCTCCCAGTCGTTGTTCCAGGTTAACACTCTGGGGTTGATTTACTAAAGCTTGAAAGTGCAAAATTTGGTGCAGCTCCACACAGAAACCAATCAGCTTCAAGGTTTTATTGTCAAAGCTTGATTGAACAAGCTGAGGTTAGAAGCTGATTGGCCAGCATGCAAAGCTGCACCGGTTTTTGCATTATCCAGGTTTACTAAATCAACCCCTCTGTGTCTGCTTGATTAGCTGGCCCATGATTATATAATTTCAACACATGTGCACAGAAGTCACTATCCACCAAGCCCCCAGCATTGAGGATGCAAGATTCCAAGTGAGGGGGGTGAAAGAACTTTTAAATTGTTGAATGTTAAATTGTGAAAAAGTTCACCTTATGGAGAGTCTATGTTTATGTCAGTTAGGGAGAAATGCCATATACCCAGGCACTCAGACCATTCAGTGAAAGATTGCTTCTCTCTGCTTCATCATTCCAGCAAGTCTCATCATTATGGATCTTCAGATCCTGAAGTCATCCAATGTCCCAAAGGCATTCAAAATCTGCAGGACACTTTGGCAAATCTTGTTCCCACTCGAATGTATATTCACCCCATTTTCTTCACCAAGGGGTGTGTTGGGCTTGTGGTGTTTTGGCCTTCCCCAGAAAAATGTTGTGTTAGCTGTACTTAGTGAAAAGAAGCAAAGTTACAAGCAGGTGCATTCTTATATACAGTGCATCTGGAAAGTATTCACAGTGCTTCACTTTTTCCACATTTTGTTATGTTACAGCCTTATTCCAAATTGGATTATTTCATTATTTTCCTCAAAATTCTACACACACTACCTCATAATGACAACTTGAAGACATGAAGAACAGACACCGCGCTTCTAAGTGCTGTAAGCTAAACACGTTTTAATGGTAGCGGAAGACAAGCTACTCACAAGAGGGTTAAAATAACAGCGCGTGGTATGATAGATGCTAATGCAAGGATAAGCCTAAGAAATACATATAAAAAAGGTGTATAGTGAACATATATAAAACATTATTATATTATATGTAAAAAAAATATTATAGTACAAAGTACAGAAGTTATATATGTCAAAATGCAATAAAAGAATATATGCGGAAAACTTGTATAAAAGATATATAATATAATATTAATAAATGCATATAAAATATATAGAGACTAGCGTCGCCAACAATGGGGAGTGTTGGATTAAGCATGGGGTTATGACTCTGTATACACACACATGTGGATAAAGATGCAATTGAGAATGTATACTTATACTTAGGAGGATAAGTATGTGTCTTATATATATGAACTAATGGCAGGTGCAACAAGTGATACATAATAATTATGATCATTTCGGATATTGCCATGATCCTGTACCATGGTGCATTAGGTATATTCTGATATAACAAGGTAGCTGGTATAACCAAAAACTGATGTTGTGCATTTATAAGATGGTGTGGACCTCTATTTCTTCATTCAGGCCCTCAGGCGGATGAGTTTGTAAGCAATAAATCCAAAAAGTTTCCCTTTTGCAGAGACGCTAAAAATGCTCTACTACAGGAAGAGAGCGGGGCATGGCCTCAGACAAAGAGGCCATCAGAGCATTGGTTGCGGAACTTGGTAAAATGTAAGGGGACACTGTGCTCATCTGACCCTTCTTCAACAAATCTATGATGTACCCCAAATCTCTTTCTAAGTGTGCATATCGTGCGTCCTACGTACAACAGTCCACATGAGCATGAAAGACAATAAACTATGAATTCTGCGGAGCAGTTATAGAATTCAGAGAATGTGTACAGCATATTTTGCCTCTATGAGTAAAGTCTTTTTGTCCCTGGTGGATGTGTTTGCACGTGAGGAGTTTTCAGCACTGATACATCCCTTTCAAATCAAGGAAAGTCAGAGATCGTTTGGGATGGGTGGCGTTGTTTTTGAGTTTGCTTGGAGCAATTTTACTATTCAGGGTCAGGGAGGTCTTGAGATGTGGGTTCTCTAATAAGATGGGCCAGTGCCACTTCCGGTTCCGGCGCCCGCATGGAGAGGAGCTAGGAGAGAGAAGCTCCCGCCGCGTTCCTCTAAAAGCCTGCTTTCAAGCCAGCCACCATCGAGGTACCCCCCCCAACACCCCTCCTATACCGGGAAGCAACAGGCGCCGACGGATGGACCGCTTTGTGGAGCGGCAAACGGCTCGCCCGCCGCCGATCCCTGCACAGACAGAGGGAGAAGGCTTACATGCTGCAGCCAACATGGCGGCCGCAGCGCCGATGCAGGCCGCATCCGCGGCTTCTCCACCACACCCTGCCCACCAACTCGCCCTCCCAGGGCCCCCACTTGAGGCTCCACCGGACCCAGCATCCCCTGCAGGGATTGCACAGGCCGTGATCGCCCTCCTCACTCCTATGGTGACAGAGGCCATAGAGAAAGCAGTCCACAGGGGACTGGAACAGCTTCATAAAGAAATCCAGCAACACTCTGCGAGACTGGACCATGCTGAAGAACGGATCAACACTGTGGAGGACGACACTGCAATC
>BLSH010274804.1:44570-58783 GCA_018402905.1 Glandirana rugosa
TCCATTTTCCGTTAACCATATAGGGAACTCACTCCTATAGCCATCCCTCAAGCACCTTACAGTTCCCCCCCAGGGGCGTGGATAGTGTTCCTACCAAAAACCTAAAACTCAAAAGGATCTCACAAATTCTCTAGGCGAAAGTCTATGGTAAGCCTGTCCACTTTTCCAAGGTATATAGCAACCTAAAGAAGACTACTCTTTCTCACAAGATCTATCGAAGAGGTAGACCTCTTTTTCGCAAACCGCCTAAACGTTAACACCCTTTACTGCAGATCGGTAAGATACGCCTTATCCACCAAATACCCCCCCTTGACATTCCACGAACTCCCTACCGATATCCTCACTCAAGGGATATACCAATTGCCTTTTACCTTGCCCAATTACTTCCTGATCACACTAGTGTTATCTTTAAGCTAAAATTCTCTCTACAGGCTGCTCAGGATGCACACTGGTAGTAAGAGGTCACGCCAAACCCCCCACCCCACCCTGGCCCCTCTCTCAAACAGGCCTATCCTAGGCCCCCTAGGCTAATTTTGATCCTAGGATACCAGCTATTTTTGTTATGTTGCTTGTTATGTTATATGCTGCTCCAACATCCTTTTGACCTGATTCATCCTACCCTTTATTGCTTTGATTTAAGTACTGCACTAACAAACCCTTTTGCCTTACCGATGTACGAAATCTGTTTCTAAGTCCTGCCTTGCTTGCCAAGGCCCTGTTTATATTATCTGTCAACAATGTTGCTTACTACCTCTGTAATATTGTAATGTTGTTCATCTTATATACTGTGAAAACCCAATAAATAAATATATTTATAAAAAAAAAAGATGGGCCAGTGCCTGTGTAAGATGTGTTCCATCTGTCTGAAGCAGTTATGGAACGCAGTAGTGAATCTGAGAGGTTGCGTGCTAGTATTGTTGGGGCAGGTGGTCTGGGTATTGCCCGGTGAATCAAGATAATGTTGGAAAGCATCCTCAATCAGAGCCTCGATATACCCTTTTTCTGGGAATTTCTTTTTTAAGGCGTGGCTGTGTCAGATGTAGTCGTCTTGGTGGGTGCAATTGTGCTTCAACTGACAAAATTGGCTCTTGGGTATGTTGTTAACCCAACAGGGATGGTAGCAGCTCTGGTAATGAAGGTAGGAATTGCCCACTGTCGGTTTGGTATAATTGTGGGCATAGATGTTACTACCCTCATGGCAGAGGGTAGTAACAAGAAAGGCCAATTTGTCAGAGCTGCCTGTACAGGAGACCACCGGTATGTGCTGCCAAGCTGTTGGCGAGACCATCTAGGACACAGGCAAAGTGGGACCTCTGCTTACCGGACACCACAGAGTGGGACTATCATGTTCATACCACGCACTGTTATTTTAACCCTCTTGTGAGTAGCTTGTCTTCCTACTTGTCTTTCTACCTACTACCATTAAACCATGTTTAGCTTACAGCACTTAGAGGCGCTGTGTCTGTTCTTTCTGTCTTCATACAGAGTCTGCTTCTAGCTCATCTACATCGGCTGCATACAGTGCTATACCACGGACTAATGTTTTTACCATGAATTTAAATATGCTCCCTCTGTGATTAGTGGTGCTGTATACTTTTTTTCATGTAAGCAATGCTTTGTACTGTATCAGTAATTGAGCTGCCCTCCATCAATGTATGCAGTATCATTCTATAAGGACCAGGCACAGTTTATTCCCAGGGTCTCCTCTTTCCCTGGTTCACCAAGTTAACCCCCTCCTGTAATGACAACATGAAAGTAGTTTGAAATCTTTGCACATTTATTAAAAATAAAAAATGAAAAAAATCACATGTACATAAGTATCCACAGCCTTTACTCAATACTGTGGTGATGCACCTTTGGCACCAACTACAGCCTCAAGCCTTTTTCAGTATGGTGCTACAAGCCTGGCACACCTATTTGCAGTCTCTCAAGCGCCATCAGGTTGGATGGGGAGCGTTGGTGCACAGCCATTTTCAGATCTCTCCAGAGATGTTCAATCAGGTTCAAGTCTGGGCTCTAGCTGGGCCACTCAAGGACATGCACAGAGTTATCCCATAGCCACACCTTTGTTATATTGGCTGTGTGCTTAGGGTTGTTGTCCTGTTGGAAAATGAACCTTTGCCCCAGTCTGAGGTCCAGAGCGCTCTGGAGTAGGTTTTCATCAAGGATGTCTCTCTACATTGCTGCATTCATTGTTCCCTCGATCCTGACTAGTCTCCCAGTTCCTGCCACATCCCCACAGCATGATGCTGCCACCACCATGCTTTACTGTCGGAATGGTATTGGCCAGATGATGAGCAGTGCCTGGTTTTCTCTAGATATGATGCTTGCCATTCAGGCCAAAGTGTTCAATCTTTATTTAATCAGACCAGAGAATTTTGTTTCTCATGGTCTGAGAGTCCTTCAGGCGCCTTTTTGGCAAACTCCAGGTGGACTGTCATGTGCCTATTACTGAGGCGTAGCTTCCGTCTGGCCACTCTATCATACAGGCCTGATTGGTGGAGTGCTGCAGAGATGGTTGTTCTTCTGGAAGGTTCTCCTCTCTCCACAGAGAAATGCTGGAGCTCTGTTGGAGTGACCATCGGGTTCTTGGTCACCTCCCTGACACCTTCCTGACTAGGACCCTTCTCCCCCGATTGCTCAGTTTTCCAGGGTGGCCCACTCTAGGAAGAGTCCTGGTGGTTCAAAAACTCCTTCCATTTATGGATGATGGAGGCCACTGTGCTCATTGGGACCTTCAATGCTGCAGAAATGTTTCTGTACCCTTCCTTAGATCTGTGCCTCAATACAATCCTGTCTGAGGTCTACAGACAATTCCTTGGACTTCATGATTTGTTTGTGCTCTGGCACTGTTAACTGTGGGACCTTATACAGACAGGTGTGTGCCTTTTCAACTCATGACCAATCAGCTGAATATACCACAGGAGGGCTCTAATCAAGTTGTATAAACAACTCAAGGATGATCAGTGGAAAGAGGATGCACCTGAACTAAATTGTGAGTGTCATGGCAAAGGCTGTGAATACTTCATGTACATGTGATTTTTTTGTTTTTTATTTTTAAAGATTTGCAAAGATTTCAAACAAACTTCTTTCATGATGTTATTATGGGGTACTGTGTGTAGAATTTGAGGAAACTAATTAATTTAGTCCATTTTGGAATACGACTGTAACCAATGTGGGCGATCAGCTTCAAGTGGAGGGGTTCTCCAAGCAAGTAATACAGCCGTATGTCAGGTTAAGGGCCTCCTGCCCATGTTTATTCACTCAGAAAATAAGGATAAACAGAAAGGTCTCCCTCACAGGGGTAGAAAACAGTCCCAAAAACAAAACGTCCATTAACTGAAAATAAGCCTCCTTACTCCGACTCAAATAAACCACCGGGTGTTATTCTCCGCCTACCAGTTGTGACAAAACAACCCCCAGACCTATACTGGAGGCACCGGTCTGGACTACAAACTCCTTGCTTGTCTGGGGCCACCAACACAGGCTTGTTACACAGCGACTCCTTCAGGTTTTTGAAAGCTGCTTCAGCCTCAGGATTCCATTTAATTGCTACAGAGGAGCTTTTTCCCTTGGTGAGGTCAGTTAAGGGTGCTGCCAGTGTGGCAAAGTTTGGGATGAACCTTCGATAATACCCAACCATGCCTAGTAAGGTTCTCACTTGTTTCTTGGTGGCAGAGGCAGGCCAGTCTTTAATGGCTTCCACCTTATGGACTTGGGGTTTGATTAGGCCCCTCCCAATTGTGTATCCCAGATACCAGGCCTCTTCTAACCCTATGGCACACGTCTTTGTGTTTGCGGTTAAGCCAGCGTTTCTGATGGAGTTTATGACAGCCTTGACTTTGGGTAGATGACTTTCCCAATCTGTGCTCCAAATAACCACATCATCCAGATAGGCTGCAGAATAACCCTGATGCAGCTTCCTTGGCTACTGCCTGTCTACGGGCCTCTGGAATACAATAAGGCTTAAGGCGTACTTGAACCTTGGTGTCAGTGACAATGTCATGTTTAATTACATTTGTGCAGCCGGGCAAGTCTGAGAAGAAGTCTTTATTGCACTGTAAAAACTCCCTCACCTGCTGCTGTTGGGACACCGACATGGACTCAGGTATCTGAACTTCACTTTTGCCTCCCTCTTTTTTATGTGACTGATCACCCAGGGCTAGGAGAGCTTCCCTGTCTTTACATGCTTTAATTAAATTTACATGATAGATCTTCTCTTTCTTCCTCCTGTCTGGTTGATATACTTATAGTTTACCTCCCCAACCTTTTCCAGTATCTCATAAGTTCCTTGCCACTTAGCTAGGAACTTACTTTCCACCGTGGGGTCTAAAACAAGTATGCGATCCCCTGGATGGAAATTCCTAACCTTCGCTGACCTATTGTATACTCGTCTCTGGGCTTCCTGGACTTGCTGCATGTGTTCTCGAACCAGAGACATTACTGAGGCAATCCTATCCTGCGTGGCTGATATAAGTTCAATGACACTTCAGTAGGGAGTAGTTTCAATCTCCCAAGTTTCTTTAGCAATATCCAGCAACCCTCTAGGATGCCTCCCATACAGGAGTTCAAAGGATGAGAACCCCGTGGAAGACTGTGTGACCTCTCTAATGGCGAACAACAGATATGGCAATAGACAATCCCAATCTCTCCCATCTTTAGCCACCACCTTTTTGAGCATACTCTTGAGGGTTTTGTTAAACCGTTCTACTAAACCATCTGTCTGAGGGTAGTAAACTGAAATATGCAAATGCTTAATACTGAACAATTCGCACAATTCTTTCATCACCTTTGACACGAAGGGAGTCCCTTGGTCAGTTAGAACCTCCTTTGGGATCCCCGTGTGGGTAAACATGTGGAACAACTCTTTGGCGATGGTCTTGGAGGAAGCGTTTTTCTTAAGGGGACAGCCTCGGGATACCGGGTGGCATAATCCATGACGACTAGGATGTACTGATAGCCTCTGGCAGACTTAACTATTGGCCCTATCAGGTGCATGGCAATTTGGTCAAAAGGAATTTCAATCACAGGCAATGGTACCAGTGGGCTACGGTAATGGGGCATAGGGGCTACCTTTTGACACCCAGGACATGACTCACAATAGTTTTTCATGTCAACATGTATCCCAGGCCAGAAGAAGCGCTGTACAACACGTTCTTTTGTCTTTTAATAGGCCAGGTGGCCACCCAGGGGGTGTGTATGGGCCAGGTTCAGCACTGTCCTTGTAAAGGGGCCAGGCACAACAAGTTGTTCCACAACCTCGACCCGAATTTTGTCAACCCAATACAACATGTCATGGTTAACCGCCATATGAGGAAACACATTTTCCAGCCTAGGGGCTACCGGGGTCCCATTGTTTACCTTCACATTTTCCCAGGCTTGTACAAGAGTAGGATCCTGTAACTGGGCGGTCCCGAAGTTGTCCAGAGAAACCTCTAGCTCCGGCACGCCGGGCAACTCTAGGGTCTCGGGGGTCACCTCCGGTTCACCCGCATAGACTGCTAGGGGAAAAGACACATTTTCATAAGCATTTTCCTCAACCTTTGGTTCAAAGTGTTTGGGGTTCCCCCCTTCAGTCCCACTAGGAAGTCCAAGCTCAAGGCCCTTTTCTTTCACACTGCAAAGTTCCTGGAACAGTGGAAAGTCTCTCCCCAATATTACACTGTGCAACAGGATAGTGGACACAGCCACTTCATGGCAAACAGATCCTGAGCTGTTTTAAAGGTCACCAGCGCTGTGGGGTACTTCTTACAGTCACCATGCACACATACCACTCCTACCTGATGCTTGGTCAGCTGTTCAGAGTCCACCAGCTGGGTATGGACCAGGGTGACCTGACTTCCGGAGTCCAGGAGGGCACGTACTCTTTTCCCCCTTATTTTTACCACAGAGCTTGGCATGTCTGGATCAGTGACCAGGCCTGGGCGAGCAAACAGGGAAATGCATTGAACTACATCACATTCCATAGGCTCAGGGTTCAAGGGACACTTAGCAGTGATGTGACCCCACTCACTGCCACACCAACACTGGAGATGCCCACGGATTCCTCTGGGGCTTCCCCAGTGTCTTTCAACAGGTAATGCTCTGATCATTCTCGCCGCCTTTCAGGACTTCCTCTTTTCGGCTTTACCAACTGTGTTACTGGGGTTGACTGGGCAGCCACAGGAGGGGGTCTTTTGACGATCAGGGATTGTGAAACTGCAGACCCAGCAACCAGGTCCTCTGCTGCCATGTAGCGTTCCCCCAGCTCAACCAGACCATCCTTTGAATTTGGATCAGATTGCCTCACCCACCTCTGCAACTCATGAGATAGCGCTCTCAGGAACCGATCCATTGCAACTCCTTCCACTATTTGGGGCCCTGTGAGTATCTCAGGCTGCAGCCACCGTTTGACCAGGTTGATTAGGTCATACATTTGGGAGCAGGGGGATCCATATGCCTTGAAACTCCAGCTGTGTACTCGCTGTGCTCTTACTGCCGCACTGACTCCCAGACGCCTCAAGATCTCAGCTTTTAGTTTGTCATAATCTCAGGCATCTTCAGCGGACAAGTCAAAGTATGTCTATTGGGAGTCCCCTGCTAACAGTGGGGCCACCAGCGCAGCCCAGCTGTCTTTAGGCCAGGCCAGCCCCTCAGCGGCTCTCTCAAATGTACATAGAAAGGCCTCCACATCATGCTGCAATGTCATTTTTTGTAGAAGGTGACTTTTGGTGCCTGGCAGGGTGTCACCAGGGGACCCTGTGGAGACATTTGCAGTCTGGGCTGGCATCCGCTGTAGTACTTCAGCTAAGGCCTGTCGATCTTTCTCAGCTGCCTGAGCCAAAGCAGCCACTTGTGCCTCTGTTGCCTGAGCCAGAGCAGCCACTTGAGCTCCAGTTGCCTAAGCCAGGGCAGCCATAGCTTGCCGGCTGGTTGCTTGGGCTTGCTGCTGCTGAGCCACCAACAGTCTTTTAGTCTCTTATTGTGCAGCAGTAGCTTGCTTATAAGCCTGTTGCTGTGCGGCATTATTCTGGAGCAAGGTCTTTAACAAGTCCTCCATGCTGCAAATTCACACTTATACTGCAGTCTTTTAACAACTGGTACATCGTGTAGCCAGTACTTGCCTTTCAGCGTGGATCAGTAGAGGGCTTGCACGCATCCGTTTCCACCAATTGTGGGCGATCAGCTTCAAGTGGAGGGGTTCTCTACACAAGTAATCCAGCCGTATGTCAGGTTAAGGGCTTCCTGCTGATGTTTATTCACTCAGAAAATAAGGATAAACAGAAAGGTCTCCCTCACAGGGGTAGAAGACAGTCCCAAAAGCCAAAACATCCATTAACTGAAAATAAGCCTCCTGGCTAATGGACAGACCTCACGGGGTCTGCTTCAGACCTGCAGGCATGTTCATTCACAGCTGCTCCTCTCTCTCAGCACCACCACTGTTTACACCCAGGTCAGGCAAAATTATACCCCAGCTGGGGAGCAAGGTTTTACCAATACTTAACCACTTGCTGCCTACAGACCTCTCCCTGCCACCAATTTACCTTAAGAATCTCAAGATTATATGTGGCAGATATACTCTATCCACAACTGACATGGGCTGTTTGTCACACATAACAAAATGTGGAAAAAGTGAAGTGCTGTGAATACTTTGTGGATGCACTGTACGTCAAGCTGTAGAGGAGAGTATGTGGCAGTTCATGTCATCTGTTCCGGGGCCTAGTGCTAGTAAGTCATCCGCCTCCACACATCTCACTCATTTAGGGACAGAGCTTCAGCCTCTAGAAATTTCAGGTGATAAAGGTCAAGAGCTGACGGAGGAAGATAGTCAGTCCTTTTCGTTTGATTTCTCACTCATTCTTACCTTTGTCTTGTCAGTTACAGAGGCAATAGCTTGAGTAGAAAAAGTAACTTCACCAGACAAAGTCTGAAAATAATTTTCAGACTTAAAGAAATTAGTCTCTTCCTTCCCTTTGGGATTATTATTATTATTATTATTATTATACAGGATTTATATAGCGCCAACAGTTTGTGCAGAACTTTACAATATGAGGGCAGACAGTACAGTTACAATACAATACAGGAGGAATCGGGGGGCCCTGCTCATTAGAGCTTACAATCTAGAGGGGAGGGTCAAGTGAAGCAAAAGGTAATAACTGTGGGGGATGAACTGATGAATAAAATGAAAATACATTTGTTAGGTGTGGGTAGAATACGCTTCTCTGAAGAGGAGGGTTTTCAGGGATCGTCTAAAAGCTAGCAGAGTAGGAGATACTCGGACAGGTTGGGGTAAGGAGTTCCATAAGATTGGAGAGGCTCTGGAAAAGTCCTGGAGGTGAGCAAAGGAGGAGGCGACGAGGGAGCTAGAGAGCAGGAGGTCTTGAGAGGAACGAAGAGAAAGATTAGGTTGGTATTTCGAGACTAGGCTGGTGATGTAACTGGGGGCTAACTTGTGGATGGCTTTGTAGGTTGTTGTGAGTATTTTTAATTAAATGTGTTGGGTGAGCGGGAGCCAGTGAAGGGATTGACAGAGAGAAGTAGCAGACACAGAGCGATTGGTAAGGTGGATGAGTCTGGCAGCAACATTCATGATGGATTGAAGGGGGGATAGCTTGTGTAGAGGTAAGCCATTGAGAAGGGAGTTGCAGTAGTCAAGGCGAGAGATGACCAGAGAGTGAATTAAGAGCTTTGTTGTGTCATTGGTTAGAAAGGGGCGTATTTTTGAGATGTTGCGGAGGCTGAGGCGGCAGGATTTGGACAGTGATTGGATGTGGGGCTTAAAGGAGAGTTCAGAGTCCAGGACTATGCCTAGGACCTTGGCATGTGGGGATGGGCTGATAGTTGTGCCATTGATTATGACAGAGAGATTGGGGGAAGGGGCACGTGGTGGAGGAAAAATGATGAGTTTGGATTTGGATAGATTAAGTTTGAGGAAGTGGTGTGACATCCAGACCGCTATATCTTTTAGTAAATTAGTGAAACGTGAGGTGACTGAGGGAGTGAGCTCAGGGGTAGAGAGATAGATTTGGGTGTCATCAGCATACAGATGGTATTGGAAGCCATGGGAGGCTATCAGCTGACCCAGGGAGGAGGTGTAGATTGAAAATAGGAGCGGCCCAAGAACAGTACCTTGGGGGACCCCAACGGAGAAAGGAAGAGGAGAGGAGGAGGTAGAGTTGTAAGTAACGCTAAAGGTGCGATTAGATAAGTAGGAAGAGAACCATCAAAGGGTACAGTAATGGAGACCAATGGCATGGAGTTTTTGGAGGAGGAAGGGGTGGTCAACCATATCAAAGGCAGCAAAAAGGTCCAAGAGTAGGAGTACAGAATAGTGTCCATTGGTTTTGGCTGTTAGTAGATTGTTTGTTAGTTTTAGAAGAGCAGTTTCTGTGGAGTGTTGAGGACGAAATCCAGACTGAAGGGGATCAAAAAGGCTATTCTCGGCAAAGTGATTGCTCAGTCGGTTGTAGGCTAGACATTCAAGGAGTTTGGATAAAAAGGGGAGCAAGGAGATGGGGCGTAGGTTGTTAAGATTGGTTGGGTCCAGTGAAGGCTTTTTAAGTATGGGGCTAACTAATGCATGTTTTAGAGAGTTGGGGAAGATGCCAGAAGAGAGGGAGAGATTGAAAATGTGGGTTAAAGAGTGTAGAATCAAGTCAGAGGGTGAACGTAGTATTTGCGAGGGAACAGGATCAGGCGGGCAGGTGGTTAGTTTGATGTTAGCAAGTAGTTTAGCAACCTCATCTAAAGTGGCGGGGTTGAATGAGGGAAATAGTGATTGTAGCTGTAAGTGTGACCTGTGGAAGGTATCTGAACAGCAGAGATCTCTTCACAAATTGCTTCAATCTTCAGTTTGAAGTGATTGGCAATCTCCTGGGCAGTGAGTGAAGTAGTGGGTGGAGGCCAAGGAGGACAAAGTAGAGAGTTGAAGGTAGAAAAGAGTTGATGAGGACGGGATGATAAGTTGTTAATGAGAGTGATAAAATAGGTCTGCTTGGCAGTGTGGAGGCAGGAATTGTATTTTTGGAGGGCAGATTTATACTGGTTGAAATCTTTTTGAGATTTAGTCTTACGCCATAGGCGCTCAAGAGCACGTCTATGTTTTTTCAGACTTCTAGTGTCATCTGTTTGCCAAGGTTGGAGGGATCGGGGCCTGATTCTGTGAGTGGTGAGAGGGGCTAGTGTGTCCAAGGAGGCTAAAAGTGAAGCGTTGTAGACTGAAGTGGCTAGGTCGGTGCAGGACTGGGGTATGATTTTGTCATAGAGGTGGTCAGTAGCAGAGTAGAGAAGAGAAGGGTTGAGACGGTGTAGGTTTCAACGGGTAGCTGTTAGGCGGTTGGAGGCAGAGGAGGTGGAGGAGAAGGAGAGAGTGAAACTAATAAGGAAGTGATCAGAGAGAGGGAATAGATAGTTGGAGAGGTTGCATGGAGTGCAAAGGTGGGAGAAAACCAGGTCATGGGTATTGCCTTCAGAGTGAATAGTAGCATGTATCCATTGCTTCAGGTTAAAGGAGGAGGTTAGACTGAGAAGTTTGGAAGTAGCAGGAGAGTTAGTATTAATAGGGATGTTGAAGTCCCCAAGAATGATTGTGGGGATTTCAGAAGAGAGAAAGTAGGGTAGCCAAGCAGAGAAGTCATCAGTCCGAGGGGCTGGTAGATTACAGCGACCCTTAGAGAAACTGGGGAGAAAAGACAAATGCAGTGTGCTTCAAAAGAGGAGTGAGACAGAGAGGGGGTTGGGTGAAGTAACTGAAAGGTGCTATGTGGGGCTAGAAGGATTCCAACACCCACTCCCTTGCATCCACTGGGTCTGGGGGAGTGAGTCCACAGAAGACCACCATGTGATAGGGCAGCAGAAAATGCAGTGTCGGATTTGTGAAGCCAGGTTTTGGTAATGGCGAGTAGATTGAATGTTAGCGATAAAAAGATCATGGAGAGAGGTGAGTTTGTTACAGACCGAGCAGGCATTCCAAAGAGCGCAAGAGAAAGGGAGTACGATTTTGGGAAGAAGAGAAATGGGAATAAGATTGTTTGCATTGCGGCTGCAATCGGAGCATGCAGGGTAATGGGTGCGTTGAGTATAGTTAAATGATGGAGGCCCAGGGTTTAGGGATATATCTCCAGAGATTAGGAGAAGCAGAAGGGTGAGGGAGGTAATGTGGGAGTGTGATTTATATGAAGTGACATGCTCTAGTGTCCTGGAGTATTTTTGTGTGTGTGGATTCAGAATTAGCATTAGATGGTGAGTGCAGTAATAAGGAGAGGATAGAAGTGAGAGTGATATATATAAGCTGTGAGGTGGAGAAGAGGGGTGAAGGAGAGTTAGTTTAAGGATGCAGAACAGAGTTGTCAGAAGGAGTGGTAGAGAGTGCATGTTAGGAGGAGGAAGAGCTAAAGGGGTAAACAAGGTCACCTGTAGTTTGTTGGGTGTTATTCAAAAGTATTTTCTTGCATTAATTTGCTGAAGTGCAGAGTCAGAAGTGCTTCCACTTATAGAATAGCCCCACTTTGAGAATAAGCCCCTGCTGCAAATGCAAACCCCCCTGCAAATGCCCCCCCTAAAGGTGATTGAATTTATACTGATAGGGATGGGGGGTGGGTGCATTCCAAATTAGCAATCAGGAGGTAATAAATAATGGGTGACTTGGCAGAGCAAAATTCTCACTTAAAAAAACAGAACAACAGGGACACTAGAGGTAAACAGGCCATCATTTGGTCAAAGACAAGGGACAAATGAAAGCATTTCAGTGTGGCCAGCTCTTTAGATAGTTACGCAGAAAAAAAAACATACCAGTATAATTAAACAGACTTTAGCAAAAAGAGACAGCAAGGTTTCAGTTTTTTGGGTGGAGTTGATTCAGAGAACATACCGGTATAATTAAACAGACTTTAGCAAAAAGAGACAGCAAGGTTTCAGTTTTTTGGGTGGAGTTGATTCAGAGAACATTCCTGCGAAGAAACAGATGACATTTCAGATGAGACATTCAGATGGTACGTGCAGAGTCAGAAGTTGGGATTTAGTAGCTATTTGTAAAGCAGTGGCAGTCATTGGCTAAGAAGACCAGCCTTCAGATGTGCAAAACTATATTCAATAAAACTGACTGACTCAGCATTGTGGGGCTCCCTAACTGGTTTGGAAGCAGCGCTACAAAGACAGGCACAACATATAGCTCTGCCCATGGAGAATCCAATCTCCTTTAAGGTCCCCATTCCAGAATTTGCTTTGACATCTCTATCAAGAACATTATAATCATGGTCAGAAAATGTTAAGAAGGCTATACAAGCCAATGAGGATACGAAGGTGATCGCCGTGGTGATGACCTTGATGTCAACCTTCATTGCTAAAGTGGCAAGTTAAATTGCCAAGGTAGTGTACAGAGCCAAGACAGAAAGGTTTTAGGATACATGTGCACAGTGTGGAGAGATCTTGTCTATAATGTGCTTCACAGAAGGATTCTGGGAATTTTTGTACATCACAAAAATAGAGTGAACCGCTTCATGTGCTGTGATAGGGCATGAGTTTCTTCTGAGCTTGTGGCATCTAATATCTGAAACTACCATTATATTTAAGAGGCTGTGTTGCTGGCTGTCCATGCTGCTGTATGACAGGGTGACTGTTGGGCTTGACCCAGGCTTAAAGCGATACTAAACCCTTACATTTTTTTGTCTATATATGTTACTAAATAATAGCATTACATGAGAAGTCTAAACTTTTGTGTAATTTTTACCTCTAAGTTGTTTCATTCAGGCTCCATTTTTCCCATTTCCGGTTGTTCTGTTTGCTGGGTGACCCATGTATTGCCGATCTCATAGTGTCAAAGCACATGGGAGGCAGAGCTACAGCGTCCTTCGTGCCTGGGGACACAGTGAGTGCAGCCAGCGTTCCTACGCAGGGCTGTAGTCACATAGGTGTGAGCGCGCACGCACGGGTGACATTATGAGATCGGTAATACACTGGTCACCCAGCAAACAGGACAACCGGAAATGGGAAAAGCAGATAAGATTTTATGTCTAGTGAAGGAACACAGGGATCTCAGCAAGGATTGCTGGCACTTGTAATTCATCTATTGCAAGATTCTATATAACAGCAGTTGCTATTTATGTGGACTTATTGCACTGTTTGTGTATGGATACAAGCACTGTTTGGTGTTAACACTGGAATTATTTGTAATAAGGCAATAAGAATGTTATGAAATATGATTTAAAGGGACAGAGCATGCATACATTATGTGTTTACATTCTATTTGAAGGTTGAACTCAAGTAGAACCTAAGGAAGGTTTGAGTGCCGCATTCCTATATAGTGCATCATCTTAAAACTTTTATAGTGTCAAAATGTGACTTTTGAGGCACAGCATTTTTTTACTTAACCAGTTCCCTACCGACGCATAGTAAAATAACGTCGGCAGGGACTGGTCGTCGATCCGGGAGGATCGCGGATCGCTCGTCTGCCGGGGGGTTGTGTCCCCCCCAGATCGGGGTAAAGAGCCAATAAAATTGGCTCTTTACCACGTGACCGGCTGTGTCCAATCACAGCCGGTCACAAACGAGCCTCACGTGCACGCTGCTCGTGCGCGCCCCCAGGGGCACGCATCGCTGCGAACGGAGCTGAGGCTTGTCCCTCGGACAAAGCCCAGCTCCGATCCGTGTAAAGAGCCAATAGATTTGGCTCTTTACCACGTGACCGGCTGTGTCAATCACAGCCAGTCATGTGATGTAAACAAACCACGGTAACAAGCTGTTACCACGGTTCTCCCTGTCACACACCGATCGTGTGTGACAGGGAGATTGCGGTAACAGCTTGTTACCGCTTACTGTACACCAAGCACACTGATCACCCTCCCCCCCAATAAAGAGGACCTATCACCACCCCATCAGAGTACCTGTCACAGCCGATCAGAGTACCTGTCACCTGTCCATCAAAGTACCCGAGTACCTGTCACCTGTCCATCAAAGTACCCGTGTACCTGTCACCTGTCCATCAGAGTACCCGAGTACCTGTCACCTTTCCATCAGAATACCCAAGTACCTGTCACCTGCCCATCAGACTACTCGAGTACCTGTCACCTGCCCATCATAGTACCTGTCACCTGTCCATCAAAGTACCCGAGTACCTGTCACCTGTCCATCAAAGTAGCCGAGTACCTGTCACCTGCCCATCAAAGTACCCGAGTACCTGTCACCAGTCCATAAGAGTACCCGAGTACCTGTCACCTGTCCATCAGAGTACCCGAGCT
>BLSH010274804.1:71024-86989 GCA_018402905.1 Glandirana rugosa
TTACCCCCATTCCCAGCCTATTCACGGGATGTTTCTTTACCCCTGTCCCTTTATTGATTTTCGTAAAAAAATTTTTTTTAAAAAAATGCTTTTAGTTATTTCCCTGTCCCCATTTCTTTGTAGGGCACTTATCCGACCCTTACCCCCATTTTCCTTTCTTTTGCAGACCTCTAGGACTTTCCAGGACTTTTTTACAGCAAATTTCAGAACTCTTAGTAAAATTACCAGAACCCCGGACCCGAACCCGGACTTTTTTTGTAAAGTCCGGGTTCGGGTCCGGGTCCCGGACACCCAAAAGTTCGGTACAGACTCGAACTTTACAGTTCGGGTTCGCTCAACTCTACTTATTATGAATTATAATAAGCTATTATTTTTTCAAATGTTCTTCCTTATTTTTGACCTTTGCAGTGTGTGACTGTATATATGCATACTGTATGTATGTGTGTGTGCATACTGGGTGTGTACATACTGTGCTTATATTGTATGTAAACACACAGTATACATACAATATACATCCAATATACACACAGTATATACACACCCAGTATGCACACACACACACACACACATACATACAGTATGCATATATACAGTCACACACTGCAAAAGTCGGAAATAAGGAAAAACATTTGAAATAATAATAGCTTATTATAATTTATAAGAAGTAAAAATTATAAATAAATAACTTGTTATTTCAAATGTTCTTCCTTATTTCCGAATTTCAGAAATAAAAAAGAATATTTGAAATAATAATAAATAACTTTTAAATATAGGTATTGAAATTTTCTTGAAAGTATGACTATTAGTGCTAAATTTCATATCTAAGTTCATTAACAGCCAAACTTTCAAGGAAATTCCAATACCTATAATTTAATAGTTATTAATTAGTTATTATTTCAAATATTCTTAGTTTTTTCCAATTTTTGGATTTCCGAATTTACCAAATTTCGGATTTTCGTCTGTTCCAATTGCCGAATTTCCGAATTACCGCAATTGCCGAATTACCGCAAATTTCACCTGACCAGCTTGAAGAACACTCTTGTTGGATGAATGTGAATTTATAGACACTGATGAGGAGACTTGTCCACTGGAATTATAGACTATCACGTTCATTTTTATTTTTATTTTATTTCCATTCACTTATCAATTTAATACACATATGATGTAAATATATGTGTTGCTTGGTTTGCACATATGAACTTTCCCTACCAACCAGTAAGAACCACTTTTTAGCGCTGCACAGATTGGCATATGCCAGGGGCACAACAGGTGCCCATGGCAACACCCTGCACCTGGAGGTAGTGGGAGTCCATAAATGAAAACCAGTTATGCTTGAGAATAAATGACAGTAATTTCAAGAGAAACGCATTGAATTACCATTTTTTATCATCAATGATGACAAGTAAAGCATGAGGCGGAATGGATAAACCGTCCAACTGTTTAAGAAGATTGAGTGTATTTTTTACATATGATGGAAGTCTGAAAATGTGAGGCAGCAGGAAAAAGTTTACCAGTCTGCTAGCATTCTTAGTTATGGAGCCTATTCCAAAAACAATAGGTCTCCGGGGGGGGGGCTGCTTATTTTTATGTATCTTTGGAATAAAGTAAAAGATTGCCTCCCTAGGTAAGCTAACATTCAAGTATTTGTAGATTTCTTTGTCGATAAGGGCATATGCTGTATAGATCAATTGTTTAAATTCACTATTAAATTGCATTGTAGTCTCTTTTGAAATTACCCAGTGCCATAACCTGTTTTTAAGGCTATTGGGACACATTGTCTCATATTGTAACTGCGTCATCAGCACGATGTTCCCACCTTTGTTCGATGGTTTCACCACCCTATCTTGTCTGTCATGTAACTGTATTTGAGAGCTGGTGTCAGAAAACGTAGTCGAGACACTGTCTTGAATGCTTGTGCGCATGTGTGCGTGCATCTATTGGCGCCAAACGGCCTATTTTAACAGATGGATCCAGGAAGCAAGCGCTGTCCGTTCTACAGCATTACCTGTGACTTTCCATGATCTGTTCTGAAGCCTTCCTGTTACCTGAGACCCGGCTTGACCTAGACCTTGCTTGATATCCGTCTGCACTGACCCTGTCTTGCCTACAACGATTCTCTGTTGCCAACCCTGCTTGCATCTGACCACCCACCTGCCTGCTCGTTCTGTACTGTATGGCCAGCCTGCTACCAACCCAGCCTGCACCACTACACTTCTGTCTGCACGAGCCCCTCAAGGAACCTTCACACCACTACCAGTGACCTAGTCCGACCCTCGTGCCTACCTGCACTCCCGAACCTCCTGTCTACTATACCAGGGATTCCCGAATCAGGGTCGTAAGAGAGGTTGCCCACTGCATAAGCCAGACTCCACCACCAGGTGCATGACAGCTTATCATTGTTTAAAGGTGAGGACAGACATATTATAGCCAGTCGGCATATGTCTGATCTCACTGACCATGGCAAGAAGAAATGCCGAAATACTAAGGTTGGTCATTAGATCCGGAAATCGTTGAGAATTTTTCTTAAATAGTGGTTAGTACAGTTGAGCAAACCCGGACTGTAAAATTCGGGTCCGTACCGGACTTTGGGTTGTCCATGCCCCGAACCCGATCCCGGACATTAAAAAAAAAGTCCAGGATCGGGTTCGGTATTCGGGTATTTTTGGCGCCTTTTCTATAGCTGCTGGGCAGCCAATCAACAAGCTTTTCACTAGTTTGCCCTTAGAAGCCATCACAGCCATGCCTACTAATGGCATGGCTGTGATTGGCCAGTGCATCATGTGACCCAGCCTCTATATGAGGCTGGAGTCACGTAGCGCCGCATGTCAGATCGTCTCAGACTAGAGTAGGGGGAGCTTCATGCCGCTGCTGTGAGGGAAAGATTAGCGTTCACAACCATCTCAGACTGCATTAGAGAGACCTTCATTGCGGTCCTGTGAGTGAGACATTAGCGTATCAGAACCATCTTATAGTGCATTAGGGAGATGTTCCTGTCTGTGCTGTGAGGGACACATTCGCATTCAGAACCATCTTATAGTGCATTAGGGAAACTTAACTGTTGGTGCTCTGAGGGAGAGATTCTCATTCTAAAACCATCTACTACTGCATTAGGGAAACATTCCTGTTGTTGCTCTGAGGGAGAGATTATCATTCTAAAACCATCTAGTACTGCATTAGGGAAAGGTTCCTCTTGGTGCTCTGAGGGAGAGATTCTCATTCTAAAACGATAAACTACTGCACTAGGAAAACATTCCTGTTGGTGCTCTGAGGGAGAGATTATCGTTCTAGAACCAACTACTACTGCATTAGGGCCAGGTTCCTGTTGGTGCTCTGAGGGAGAGTTTATCGTTCTAAAAACACCTACTACTGCATTAGGGCCAGGTTCCTGTTGGTTCTCTAAAGGAAAGTTTATTGTTCTAAAAACAACTACTACTGCATTAGGGCCAGGTTCCTGTTGGCGCTCTGAGGGAGAGTTTATTGTTCTAAAAACAACTACTACTGCATTAGGGCCAGGTTCCTGTTGGTGCTCTGAGGGAGAGTTTATCGTTCTAAAAACAACTACTAATGCTTTAGGGCCAGGTTCCTGTTGGTGCTCTGAGGGAGAGTTTATCGTTCTAAAAACAACTACTACTGCATTAGGGCCAGGTTCCTGTTGGTGCTCTGAGGGAGAGATTATCGTTCTAAAACCATCCAGTACTGCATTAGGGCCAGGTTCCTGTTGTTGCTCTGAGGGAGAGTTTATCATTCTAAAAACAACTACCACTACATTAGGGCCAGGTTCCTGTTGGTGCTCTGAGGGAGCGTTTATCATTCTAAAAAGAACTACTACTGCTCTGAGGGAGAGTTGCTCTGGTGCTCTGAGGGAGAGTTTATCGTTCTAAAAACAACTACTACTGCATTAGGGCCAGGTTCCTGTTGGTGCTCTGAGGGAGAGATTATCGTTCTAAAACCATCCACTACTGCATTAGGGCCAGGTTCCTGTTGGTGCTCTGAGGGAGAGTTTATCATTCTAAAAACAACTACTACTGCATTAGGGCCAGGTTCCTGTTGATGCCTGATCCTTATGGGCAAAACAAATCTTTGCTGACCTCTCACAGCACACATTAAGCCGTCAAAGACAACTGAACACCATAACAAATACACTCCGGAATAACCACATCATGTACCAATGGATAGCACCTGCAAAATTATCCATCACATACAATGGCAGGAAACATGTGGTATTTTCGCTCCAACAGGGGCTGCAGATCCTACAAACATGGGGAATTATTCCTAACCAAACTGATACAGCACCCATGGAGCACAGCTCGGAGAGCTACCCACTCCCCACCCCTCTCCCGCAAAGGTTAGGTAAATCCAACCAAACTACCTAGCAAATGGGAACTATTGCACAAGGTCTCAGGACGCTAATCTTCCTCTCGGCCAAGTGAACTTTTGTTTTCCCCCCATCCAAGTTCCTAAGCACTGTACGTGCCACATCAAGGAACTTTCAGTTGTACTGACTACACGACCATTAGTCACAGTTGCGCCAGTTCGTGTTTCAGATTTTTATTTTTTTGGTTGGTTTCCCTTTTCTTGTTAATTTTGTTTGTTCTGGAACATTAAGACAAGACAACATCCATATCTACATTGACTCACCATTAAAGTCACTTTCACCTTCATCTAGCTTTAATGCATCTCCAACAGATTAACACAGCTTATCAGCGGTACATTCCAATCTCCTGACAGCTAACGCCTCTTCCTTGTATTTCAAACTTCTACTACCTCAACACATTGATACAAATGATTAAAATCCTAGCGATTAACGCGATTAACCTGTATCGCTATGGAAAATGAACACACGTATACTTCAATCTGACCCTTTTTCCAAATCACTAAAGGACAATTTGGACTCTTTTTTCTTACAAAACTCAGGTTCAGTCACCGACCCACACACTCTGTGGGCAGCACACAAGGCCTTTGTGAGGGGTCTTTTTATTCAAATGGAAGCAAGAGAGAAGAGGCAGAGGAGGCAGAAAATCTCCCAACTATTGGCTGATCTTCAGACAGTTGATTCTCAAAACAAAAAAACTTCCCTCTAACGACCTAAAAGATAACATCTTTAAACTTAGACTAGAACTAAGGGCACTTCTCCTAAATGACTTTGAAAAAGTCATTAGGAGATGCAAAATGCAAGCATATACGCATGGCAATAAAGAAAGCAAGCTATTAGCCCACCAACTGAAACCTCAACACCCCAAAATCCAAATACCCTTTCTTTTCCACACAGACACCAAACAAAAACTGTACGCCCCCCAAGCCATTGCCAATGCTTTCAGTGATTATTATAACCAATTATACAATTTAAAAGAGGATCCTAATACTCCTCAACTCCATACAGAAGCCATTCACACCTTCCTGGACTCTGTCCACTTGCCTTCACTGTCTGAGGATCAGCTACAACAAATAAATGCCCCCTTTACCAAAACAGAGCTAAACAAAGCAATTGAGACCCTCCGCAATAACAAGGCCCCTGGCCCAGATGGCTTTGTAGGGGAATACTATAAAAAATTTAAAAACATCCTAACAGACCATCTACTTCCAATATTTAACAGCGCTGCCTCCTCCGCCTCTCTACCCAAAGAAATGCTAGAAGCAACAATTATCACATTGCCAAAGCCAGGGAAGGAACCCATCTCTCCTCAAAATTTCCGCCCCATTTCCTTCCTTAATCATGGCACAAAACTATTTGCCAAAATAATAGCGTTTAGATGACTCAATATCCTTCCCAAATTAATACACCCAGATCAATCCGGATTTACTAAAGGTCGACAAACCTCTGACGCTACGCGAAGGATGTTAAATCTAATCCATCATGCAGAGTCAACAAGAACGCCTTCTCTGCTCCTATCTTTGGACGCAGAGAAGGCGTTTGATCGAGTCCACTGGGGTTATATGGGTCAAGCACTTCGAAAATTTGGATTCCAAGGTTACATTCTGTCATCAATCTTAGCATTGTATTCCAACCCAACAGCCAAGGTTTTCTGCTCCTCTATGGTATCTAAGCCCTTCAACATAACGAAAGGGACCAGACAGGGGTGCCCCCTCTTCCCTTTAATTTTCAACATAATAATGGAACCGCTAGCACAAAAAATTAGAGACCACCAAAACATAACAGGTTTGCGGATTGGCAAATACAACCACAAAATAAATTTATTTGCAGACAACATTATCCTTATTTTATCCAACCCATCCTCTTCCCTGGCTTCGGCAACTGAAACTCTAGAATTATTCAGCAATATATCCTATTATAAACTGAATGCAACTAAATCGTATATTTTACCCTTGGGGATCCCTACATCTCATCAACAACATCTCAAATCCCTATACCCATACACATGGGCCTCAGAATCCATTACTTACCTGGGCATAAAACTAACCACAAAGACCTCTCTATTGGTAAATGCCAACTTCACCCCTCTTCTGACTGAACTACCAAAGGACCTGGGGAAACTATCGAAATCCTACCTCACATGGTCAGGCAGGCTCGCAGCTTTTAAAATGCTCAAATTACCCCAACTACTTTATATTTTCAGATCCCTTCCTATACCAATCCCACCTTGTTTCTTTACATCCCACCAAGGGATACTAAATAATTTTCTCTGGCAAGCCTCCAAACCAAGAAGCTCCAAACGAAACCTAACAAAATATAGGGACATAGGTGGTGCAGGTTGTGTGTGTTTAAAAGACTATTATTACGCCTCCATCCTTGCACAACTCAGGCATTGATTCAGGAATGACATAACAGTCCCCTGGAAAGGAATTGAACAAGCCATGATCCCAGGCAACAATTTACATGCTTGGCTCCTAAGTAATCCCAAAATTGGCAAGCTAAAAACCAAAGTATCCCCAACAATCTTGGCCTCAATACGAGCTTTTCAACATTGCCTATGCCACTCTCACAAAAGGGAAAGCCAATACCAATTCCCAACATCAACAGCAACTCTGTCCTACATGATACCCAACTTGCCACAACACACATGGGAGAACAAAGGAATAAAACTCATCTCAGACTTTTATCATGAAGGCACTCTCAAATCCTTTACTACCCTCTCACGACAATATGGTATCCCCTCTACGGATCATTTTAAATATGTGCAAACCACGCATTGTCTGTTGAGAAACCCCAAGTTGTTGATATACACCCACCACAACATAGGCACTTACCTCTTAGCAACACACCACAATTTTAAAGGTATTACACTCTTCTATGATTTATTAGGCGCCAAAAGCATGTTCTCTAAATTACCTCCATTGAACTCATGGGAAGAAGACCTAGGCACCACTTTCACCACTTCCCAATGGATTTCAGCTTTTAAGGCCCCATATGAAGCTACCAAAGCATCCAACCTATGTGAATTAGGCCTTAAACTAAACTTAAGGTGGTACCTCACCCCCTCCCGAATTCACAAATTTGCCCCCTTCGTAACACCACTATGCTGGAGGAACTGTGGGATGTCAGGATTCCTCTTACATATTATGTGGAGCTGCAACAAACTCCACCAATATTGGTCAGAAGTTTTTACGCTTATTCAGAATGTAACTGTAAAGTCAAAGGTAACCCTCTCACCAGAACTAGCCATTCTAAATATAGACAGCAACCTTTTTCCTAAACACGCAAGGTCACTGATTAACCATCTCATAACTATTAGCAGCTAGGTTATCAATAACAAAACACTGGAAATCAGCTGACATACCCCATATCAGCGAAGTAATTTCTCTAACACATCTACATGGAGTTTATGAAAGAATGTTCGCAGCATCAACAGGAAACCTAACCACATCTATCAAAATAGGGCACCCTTGGCTAATATGGTTTAATGACAACGCTATATCTTCCACAACTTAACAACCACAGGTTACACTGAATATCAAAAATTTGTTTACTTTACTTTCTCTAGATAGAAATTTGTTTACATATGGAGACCAAGGGGAGGAGATGCCCCCCTGCCCTTCTCTAATCCACAGTTTGTTCCCCCATGGGGTGGCGGAGAGGAGGTGGGTATCGCACCCCCTGAAGTGAACCGCCATCCAAGGTATAAGTGCGTGTTTCTAGGGGTTTGTTGTACTTATGATATTAAGCTAACATTTGGAAGATTCCTAACTGTCAATATCTTGTCAATGTAATTTACTCTATTCTTGAATGCTCCTCATTCTTGTATGTTCTTCTGAAGTAAAATAAAAAAAATTAAACAGTAAAAAAAAAAAACTACTGCTGCATTAGGGCCAGGTTCCTGTTGGTGCTCTGAGGGAGAGATTATCGTTCTAAAACCATCCACTACTGCATTAGGGCCAGGTTACTGTTAGTGCTCTGAGAGAGAGTTTATCATTCTAAAAACAACTACTACTGCATTAGGGCCAGGTTCCTGTTGGTGCTCTGAGGGAGAGTTTATCATTCTAAAAACAACTACTACTGCATTAGGGCCAGGTTCCTGTTGGTGCTCTGAGGGAGAGTTTATCGTTCTAAAAACAACTACTACTGCATTAGGGCCAGGTTCCTGTTGGTGCTCTGAGGGAGAGTTTATCGTTATAAAGCCATCTCCTACTGCATTAGGGAGAGGTTCCTGTTGGTGCTGTGAAAGACAGATTATCGTTCTAAAATCATCTCATACTTGTGTAGGGAGAGGTTCCTGCTGCTGGTGTGAGCGGTGCATTTCTTGCACAAAAATAAAAAGTGCATGTACAATTTTCTTTTTTTTTTTTAAATAAGAATAATAATTTATTATTCTTTTTTTTTTGTATTAATAAATAGTACTACATAGTACATTTGTGTTCAGAATGAGGAGAGTGTCAAATAAGGGATGTGGTCATGGTGCTGCTGGTGCTGTTGGTGTTGGTGGTGTTGCTAAAGCTCCTGTTGCAAGGAGAGGATGTGGTCGATCTGTGCCAGCTACACGCACAAGTGAAACACCTTCCTCAGGTAGCCGACAGAACCTTCAACGTTATATGGTAGGCCCGAATGCCGCTCAATTAATGGTGAGGCCAGAACAGGTACAGGTGATAGTAGATTGGGTGGCTGACAATGCCTCCAGTTCCTTCACATTGTCTCCCACCCGGTCCCTTGATGAAAGCTCAGAGTTGGCACCTGAACCCCATGGCCACCTGTCTTTCACCTCAGCCCCTTGTAAATCAGCCAAGCAGTCTGAGCCCCAAGTCATGCAGCAGTCTCTTATGCTTTTTGATGACTCTGCTGCTGTGCTTTCTGTGGGCCATCCACATAGCCCTGGCCCAGAAGTGGAAGACATTGAGTGCACTGATGCCCAAAAACGTATGGTTCAGGATGAGGACATGGAAACATCACGGCAGCACGTCTGTGATGATGACGAAACACAGGTGCCAACTGCTGTGGCTTTCCTCAGTGTGCAGACTGACAAGGAGGGCAGTGGTGAAGGGTGGGTGGAAGATGATGTGAAGGATGATGAGGTCCTAGACCCCACATGGAATGAAGGCAATGCGAGTGACGTGTGCAGTTTGGAGGAAGAGGTGGTGGTCGCACAGAGGCACCAGCACAGCAAAAGAGGAAGCAGGTTGCAAAAGCGGAGCGAGCGTCCCCTAGACAGTAGACCTGCTACTACCCACCACACCAAAGGACCTAGAATACCAAAGGCAGCTCAAAGGCGTTTCCCGGCGTGGCAGTTCTTCAGACAATGTGCTGACTACAAGACACAAGTGGTTTGCACACTGTGTAATGAGAGGCTGAAGCAAGGCACAAATGTTCTAAACCTGAGCACAACCTCCATGACCAGGCATCTAAATGCAAAGCACTTGCTGCAGTGGAATAAGTACCTCAAAATCCAAGAAAGGTCTTGGCCTCCTCCTGCTTCCTCTTCTGCTGCTGCCTCTGCCTCTTCCTCCACCTCTGCAGTGCCAGTGTCACCTGCCACCCAGCAAACAGACGATGTGACAGCAACGCCACCATGTCTGCCACCATCCCTAAGCATTTCCACACGATCCCATGGAAGCTTACAGCTCTCCATCTCCCAAACACTGGAGAGAAAGAGGAAGTACCCCCTACCCACCCGTGATCCCTGGCCCTGAATGCCAGCATTTCAAAATTCCTGGCCTTTGAAATGCTGTCATTCTGTCTGGTGGACACGGACGGCTTTAAAAACCTGATGGCGGTGGCTGTCCCACAGTACGTGGTTCCCAGCCGCCACTACTTTTCCAGGCGAGCCATCCCTTCCCTGCACAAACAAGTCAGGGACGAGATCAAGTGTGCACTGCGCAACGCCACCTGTGGCAAGCTCCACATAACCACTGATACGTGGACCAGTAAGCACGGGCAGGGACGCTATATCTCGTTAACTGCACACTAGGCAAATGTAGTGGCGAGCGGGCCTGAGACGGCTAGCCGTTTGGCGCATGTCCTTCCACCACCGAGGATTGAAGGGGGTTTCTCTTTGCTTCCTTTTACCTCCTCCTCCTACTCCGCTTCCTCCTCCTCTACCACCTACTTCAGCACATCCAGGGGGAAACGACAGCAGGCTGTTTTAAAACTGATATGTTTGGGGGATAAACCCCACACTGCGCAGCAGCTGTGGATGGGCATTGAACAACAAACTGATGAGTGGTTGTTGCCACTGAACCTCAAGCCCAGCCTGGTGTGCGATAATGGGTGAAATCTTGTAGCAGCTCTGGGCCAAGCCGGTTTGACGCACATCCCCTGCCTGGTGCATGTGCTGAATTTGGTGGTGTAGAAATTTCTAAAAAGCTACCCGGATATGTCAGAGCTGCTGCAGAAAATGCGGGCCGTCTGTGCGTGCTTTCGGTGTTCTCACCCTGCTGCTGCTCGTCTGTCAGCACTGCAGCGGAACTTCAGCCTTCCCGCTCACCGCCTCCTATGCGACGTGCCCACAAGGTGGATCTTCCACCTTGCACATGCTGTAGAGACTGTGCGAGCAGCAACAGGCAATAGTGGAGTTTCAGCTGCAGTACGTATGGGTCAGTCGCTCTGTGGAACAGCACCGCTTCACTACCAAGGAGTGGGCCTCCATGCGAGACCTGTGCACCATATTGCGGTGTTTTGAGTACTCCACCAACATGGCCAGTGCCGATGACGCTGTTCTCAGCATTACTATCCCACTTCTATGTCTCCTTGAAAAAACACTTTGGGCGATGATGGAAGAGGATGCAGCACAGGAAGAGGAGGAAGAGGGGTCATTTCCACGGTTATCAGGCCAGTCATTCACAAGTGGCTCGGAGGGTTGGTTCCTGCACCAGCATAGGCCAGGTCATAAATTTTCAAGCCAAGGGACAGTTCTGGAGGATGAGGAGAACGAGGATGATGATGAGGAGGAGGAGGAACCATGTTCACAGCAGGGTGGCACCCAACGCAGCTCCCGGGCATCACTGGAGCCTGGCTGGGGGGATACGGAGGACACAGATGATACACCTCCCACAGAGCACAGCTTGTTTTTGCCTCTGGGCAGCCTGGCACACATGAGCGACTACATGCTGCAGTGCCTGCTCAACAACAGCCGAGTTGCCCACATTTTACCTTGTGCTGATTACTGGATGGCCACCCTGCTGGATACCCGTTACAAGGACAACGTGCCGTCCTTAATTCCCTCACTGGAGCGTGACCGGAAGATGCGCGACTACAAGCGCACTCTGGTAGACGCACTGCTGAGGGCATTCCCAAATGTCACCGGGGGCTCAGTGGAAGCACAAGGCGAAGGCAGAGGAGGAGGAAGAGGTCACCAACGCAGCTGTGGCACCGCCAGCACCTCAGAAGGCAGGGTTAGCATGGCCGAAATGTGGAAAAGCTTTGTCAGCAGCACGCCACCACAAACAGCACCACCAGCTGATAGGCAACGTCTTAGCAGGAGGCAGCATTTCAGCAACATGGTGGAACAGTATGTGTGCACACGCCTACACGTACTGACTGATGGGTTTTCCCCATTCAACTTCTGGGTCTCCAAATTGGCCACATGGCCTGAGCTTACCCTTTATGCCTTGGGGTGCTGGCCTGCCCTGCAGCCAGTGTATTGTCTGAACGTGTGTTAAGCACAGCAGGGGGCGTTATCACAGACAAGCGCAGCCGCCTGTCCACAGCCAACGTGGACAAGCTAACCTTTATTAAAATGAACTGGGCATGGATCCCACAAGACTTGTCTGTACCTTGTGCAGAATAGACATTTAGACCGGCCTCACACAGCCATTGGAATCTTTTTTTTTTTTTTTAATATGACTCAATATTTTGGGGGCTACCCCAATTCTAAAAAACAAAAAACAAAAACAGTGTTGGCTACCTCCTCCTCCTCCTTCTCCTCCACCACCGCCACTTCCACCTACACTGCCACGGTCACGGCCTAGTCAACCTCTAGGCTCCTACTCCACATCCACCTCCTCCTCCCATTTTTATTTTTTTTATGTGATTTTAAGTTATTTCCCTATCCACATTTGTTTGCAGGGCACTTTTCCTACTCTTACCCCCATTTCACTTCCTTTTGCAGCCTTCTAGCCCTTTCTTTACAGCCATTTTTGTGCCCAAAAGTTCGGGTCACTATTGACTTCAATGGGGTTCGGTGTCCGGGGTCAAGTTCGGATCGAGTTCGGTGCCGAACCCGAGCGGTTTCGCGGGGTTCTGCCGAACCCAACGAATTCGAACATCCAGGTGTCCGCTCAACTCTAGTGGTTCACTTGAATCTATACTGGCATTTTCCTGATGTGTGCTAAGGCTAGTGTCCTCATTGTATTCCCCACTCTCATCTAGCAGGAGCACAAGGCCGCTAAGGGCTCTGAAATCTTGCATTGTAAAGTTTTTTATTTTTTCTGAGAATTCTTTCTTGTGTTTGTTGCGTTTTCTGTCATTGTCACACATATTATAAGTAAGCTTTCTGGCAAACAAGTATAAGTCCTTGATGGTTTCATACTTATGGATCTTGTGGGGCAGAAGCTGAGGCTTAACTTGAGTACCTCAAGTCCATTTTCTGAAAGTGGGTATGGGGTTAAATTGATAACACTTAGTATGCTGACATTTGATGATTGGGGTCCCTAAAGGGAGGCTCAGGTGGGTAACGTATGTGTCTAATGTCCTCATTGTGAAAAAAAAAAAATAATGTCCTCTGTTTATTCCCCTCAGGGGGTGGTAGCAAAGTTGGGCAAATGAGCGGCATGGGGGTAGGTGGTGCTAGTAAATCTAGGGTTGGCATGTCCTCCCCACTGAGTTGGTGTCATACCTGATTGTGACACTTGTGTGTGAGTTATGCTGGTTTGCATAAGTTGGAGGGCTTGTGCTGCCACTCGACCCATATATGTACTGTGAGTAACGTCTGTATTGTGATACTGTCCGTCACTTTGTTTTTTTTTTTCCAAAAAATTTTATTGAGAATAAATGCAAGAACATAATATGGAAAAGGTATTGATGGATGGTAATCTTTGATATACATTTGCGAGGGGAGAAGAAAAAGGAAGAAGAATTTCGCAACTCCATATCTCAGACTATTATAATACATGAAAGCTCGGTTTGACAAATAGTCTCTTTCCAAGGAATGAGTACATATGAAATATGGAAACACAGACTTTCTCATTCGAATCTGGTAACAGGGTTTACAGCTCTTTGTGACGTAATATATCTGAGAGTAAGATTGAATGGGTTAAATGTAGGAAATGTATGTTGGGGTTACCAGTGTTTTCTCCCCCATTGGTTGGTGTTTGGTGAGATAGGGCATTATGTATGTTTTGTGAGTCCAAGCGGCCTGCGCTATGGAGGACATCAGAGGGAAGTTGGGGTAGGGGAATGGGAGGGGCAGGGCAAGGAACAAAGAGAGGGGACAGTGGGGAAGGGGGGGAGAAGGAGTGAAAAAAAAAAAAAAAAAAAAGGGGAAGGACACACCAGGGGGGTTGATTTAGCTACAGACAAGTTTTCTCCTGTCCCACCTCCCCTACAATGGGGGGGGGTCAAGGCTAAGAACTAGATTATGGTAGCTCCGGTGCGGTGTTAGAATGTTTAAATTGGGTCCAGTTTGCCCATGTTTTGGCAAATTTAGTTGGGCGATCGTGAGATATGGCAATCAGCTCCTCCATGACGGCTATTTGTTCAATTTGCTTGTACCAGTCTGTTATCGTCGGGGTTTTGGGGGTGCCCCATGTTCTGGGGATGCAGAGTTTAGCTGCATTAATCATATTCATTGTGAGGGATTTGCAATATGAGTTATGTAGTGAAGGTTGGAGGTGGAGTAAGAAACGTTCCGATTTGAGGGGGATATTTTGTGCGGTGATTAGGTTTATTTGGTCCCTGACTTCTTCCCAGAAGGGGGTTATGTTCTTACAGTCCCACCAGATATGTAGGAGGCTGCCCACTTCTTGATGGCATCGCCAGCACAAATCATTTGTATTGTGTTTGTAATGTTCGAGTATGGCGGGGGTCCTGTACCAGCGCGTTATTTTCCTGGATGGTAATGTTTACAGATCCTTTATGGGCAAATTCATATATTTGGGACCATTGTTTTTCTGAGATGTTTAGTTGAAGGTCCACTTTGTTTGTGTGCACCACCAACTTGTGAATTATTAGGATTAAATTTGGAAACATGTCGAGCTGATCATTATAAGGACAAGTGGTACCCCAATATTGGAAGGACTGACATCTATATATATGGCTACCTACTGCACTTATATATCAGTCTAAATATTGTGTCCTGTAAATGTTATTACAAGGGTATCCACTCTCTATCTTGCATGATTTTATTTGATTAATAATACCATGGTGGGTTTCAGACTTTAAAGATATTTAATAAATGTTACTTTTTATATAATTTTATGTGCCCTTAAAGTCCATCATTATCCTTTATTGTTACGCACCTGCATCTTTAGGATGTGGCATAGTTAAGTTTTAGGTGCTTATAGAGCCACAGGAGACACCGAAAAAAAAAACTTTTTTTCCAAAGCCTAATTTATGTAGCAGTTTTGACAGTGCGTCAAAGCACAACAGAGCATAATCACCCTTTGTTCAGCAATGTACATTGATTGGCAAGGTGCATTGACATACCATTCAGAATGAATCAGTTGAAGCCAATTTACACCATCATAGTTTATTGTGCATTACTGTGCATTTGCACAGCATGTTGGTGTAAAGGGCCCTACCTGATATAAATGCTTGTTTTTGGTAAAGATGCTAAAGCTTCTGAAATACATCTGTTTTCTGATCTTCCTGGGTAGTTTGAAACTAGAAGCTGTCCAAAGATGTCAAGAAGCTGATTGAGCACAGTCTGTGTATTAGTGGGATTGTGTGCGTTACTGCCAGTTTAACGCCATATAATTCTGTGTGCATTACTGCCAGTTTAATGCCATATAGTTGTGTGCGTTATTGAAAGTTTAATGCCATATAGTTTTGTGTGTGTTACTGCAAGTGTAACCCCATTTACTTCTGTGTGTGTTACTCCAAGTTTAATGCCATATATTTCTGTGTGTGTTACTGCAAGTTTAATGCCATTTACTTCTGTGTGTGTTACTGCAAGTTTATCGTCATATAGTTCTGTGTGCGTTACTGCCAGTTTAGCGCCATATAGTTTTGTGCGTTACTGCAAGTTTAACGTCATTTACTTCTGTGTGCATTACTGCCAGTTTAACACCATATAGTTTGTGTGTTACTGCAAGTTTAGCGCCATTTACTTCTGTGTGTGTTACTGTCAGTTTAACCCCTTCCTTACCGGGCACTTAAACCCCCCTCCTGCCCAGACCAATTTTTGGCTTTCAGCGCTGTCGCATTTTGAATGACAATTGCGCGGTCGTGCGACGTTGTACCCAAATAAAATTTGCGTCCTTTTTTTTCCCCACAAATAGAGCTTTCTTTTGGTGGTATTTGATCCCCTCTGCGTCATTTCTGATCGCCGCTATAAACAAAAAATGAGCGACAATTTTGCAAAAAAGAACAATATTTTTTACTTTTTGCTAAAGTACAAATCCATTAAAAAAATTATTCATCA